>JAODAL010044610.1:0-32709 GCA_025379985.1 Phyllomedusa bahiana | reverse complement strand
CAAGATATTCTTCATACCCCGGGAGTATTAGGGGTATAAAAGGGAAAATAAGTGTTAAGCATGACAATGACCTAAAAGCATACATAAAGGGTTGGAGAAGAAGGGTTAAAATGATAATGAAGTGTAAGTTAAGAAAAAGCTGAATTCGTAACAAGTCCATATCACCAACAGGGGAAATTTAAAGGGGAATCAGATTTTGGTCAAGAACATAGTTGAATCTGATCCGGGGCAGCCAAGAAGGTTTTCGGGCGTATTGGAAGCCAGAGGTGGTTTTACCAAATACTAACAAGAAAAAAAAAAAATTAACATTTTAATTTTTTTGAAGCAAAACAGTAAATGCAGTTATATACAAAAACTCAAACTAAGCAGATGCAAACTACTTGCAAGCAAATTTCTGTATAAATAGGTAAAATGTTGTCTATAAAATGATGGTACCCCCATGTACAAAGCTGTATGGATGGGAGATATTAGCCAAAAAATAAAAGTTCAAAACAATTACCTTTTTGCTTCGTGTGTGTTCACCTAAAATACTTGATTTTTGTATCATAAGGGAAAAAAAGCCTATTTACCATTAACTACAGTAAATTTTATCACTTAAACATCGCCATGTAGAAGAAGCAACTCGAGGGGATTCAGGAATCAAGCGTGTTTACCGACTCCAACCCTGATAATAACAGTGAAGAACTGACCCACCATAGTACCAGATAATCCTCCGGTGGGCCCAAGGTCCTAATATATCAAAACCCTACAGGTTTAGCAGAAGACAACCTCATTTGGAGCTGACTTTAATCATCAGATATCCTATTAAACTTTGCATTTGCAATGATTACTTTAAAGTGGACTTACAAAAATATTTAAAAAGGGGCCATGTACATGTTTTGTATAGATATAGAATGGGCCTGAGAAAAATTCCCTAAAAAACTTCATTCCAACAGTGCATAGTAGTACTATTTACTTGTATCAAATCCAGTAGAGTTTTTGAGAAGAAATGGAAATGATAATGATCACTCTCATTGCCCAAGACTAGTGATCCGAGTTGACTAGGGCAATGCCTCAAGGAAAGCATCCCAAAGGACTAATAATTCCGAAAGCCAGCGATTCAGTTCCAGGCACCTTCTAGCATACGGAACATAAAATATTTTTAGAAACCAAAGTTAGCCAAAAGGTCAAAAAGTGATCCCAGTTCACCTACAAATGTTTTTTTTTTATTTGGCTAACCTAAAAAAATATATTTAAAAAATCAGACCTTAGGGGCGACATGTATGAATCTCGACACGTCGGGGCGCACCTTTCCGCGAAATTTGCGCCTGATTTATGTCGGCACTGGGGCGCGCTCATACATACTATGTAAAGTCCACCGCGCCTCGCCAGTGTTTGGGGCGCAGTGCGGGACTAAGGCGCAGTGCGGCGCTGCGCCTATGATTCGCCGCCCGAGGTAGTGCGCTCATACACGCGGGGAAAAGTCCGCCGCGCCAGTGTATGGGGCACAGTGCGGGACTTAGGCGCAGTGCGGGACTGCGCCAAACATGTATTCCGACTCGAGACAGGCTGGAAAACAGCGAGAAATCATTAAAGATGTCCGTGCAGAGTATGAATAAAAATTGCCTAATGCAATCGGGAATACAACATACATGCCGGAAATCAAATGACAAGAGTAAAAGAAGTTGTACCGATCTGTATAAAAATGATCCATAATATCGGTGGAATGAAAAAAAAAATTTATTTCAATAAAATCATTTTATTTTTTTTTATTTTCAGTAGCCACTTTATTTCCGGTATGGGTGTAACAAAAATAAAGAAATAAACATGATTTTATTGAATTAATTTTTTTTTTCTTTACCCCAATATTATTGTTCATTTTATATACACATCGGTACAACGTCTGTAGTCTTATCATTTGATTTCGCCCATGTACAGTTTTATTCCCGATTGCATTAGAAAACCCATAGGAGCGTCGCTCGCTCTCCCTTTGGTCCAAATAACGGCGCCTCTTTTAAGTTAGCCAATCACAGAGCTCGCTCTGCATTTCTTTCCCCATAAACCTAGAGAAAGTAGCTCGCGCTCTGATTGGCTAAGCTGGACGAGCCCCCGCTAGCTCAACCAATCAGCTCTTTCCTGCATTTTTACTGTATTTTGAACTGTCCCCACCTTTGAATATGATTGGTTTAAGATTTCTCCTAGTTAGAAAAGGGTCCTTGTCGCTCCTATTCTGATTGGTCAATACTCCTCCATAGGATATAATGGGCCACTGTCGCTCCTATTCTGATTGGCTGGTTTATCCGACCAATCAGAAGAGTTTAAACAATTTGAATTACTGTATTTCCCGGCAATTCTCTATATTGCATTCCTTATTAGCGCCGTTCTCGGGGACAAATGCGTTGTTAAAGGGGTTTAAAATAATTTATTTTTATAGAAGGTTTCAGCGCTTTACCTGATAATTTTTACACTTAATAAAAATGATTTTTTATTCATACTCCATGCCGCACGGCCCCTGAGCGCCGAGATTGCATTGCGCCGATCTCTCCCCTAGACTACAATGGGAGAAGTAAACTCGCACCTGATTGGCTGGATAGCCAAAGCCCCCGCTAGCTCAGCTAATCAGCTCTTTTCTGCATTTTTACTTTTATTTTGAACTGTCCCGCCTTTGATTTTGAAATTTGGGCCCAAAATTCTCCATAGGGTATAATGGGTCCTTTGTCGCTCCTATTCTGATTGGCTGGCTTCTGCCGACCAATGAGAAGCGCTTACAGAATTTGGAAAATTTCTGTATTTCCTGGGAATTCTCTATATCCCAATTCCTGATGTGGCGCCGGTCTCGGCGACCAAAACCTTGTTCCGGGATTTAATTGATTTATGTTTATAGAAGGTTTGAGCTCTTTTTCAGAGAATATTTTACACTAATGAAAATGATTTTTTTATTCCTACTCCATGCCGCACGGCACTGAGCGCCGAAATTTCATTGCGCCGATCTCTCCATAGACTACAATGGGAGAAGTAGCTCGCGCTCTGATTGGCTGGGATAGCCAAGCCCCCGCTAGTTCAACCAATCAGCTCTTTGCAGCATTTTACTGATTTCCGAACTGTCCCGCCTTTGATTTTGTTTTGGTTCAAATTTCTCCATAGGCTATAATGGTTCACTGTAGCTCCTATTCTGATTGGCAGAGATAGCCAAGCCCCCGCTAGCTTCACCAATCAGCTCTTTTCTGCATTTTTGCTGTATTTTGAACTGTCCCACCTTTGATTCTGATTGGTCAATAGTTCGCAATAGGTTTTAATGGTTCACTGTCACTCCTATTCTGATTGGCCGGTTTCTGCCGACCAATGAGAAAAGCTTTCCGAATTTGAATTACTGTATTTCCCGACAATTTCCAATATCCTAATTCCTGATATTGCGCCGTTCTAGATTTTTGGAAAGTAATTTTTTTAATGTATTTTTTACTTTTGAGGTTTGAGCTCTTTTCTGAGAATGTTTTCTGCCTTTATAAAGGCGATTTTTTGGAATCATACTCCATGCCGCAGGGGGGCTTGAGCGCCGAATTTCTGTTGCGATCTTCTATGTTTCCTCGCATGTTCCGTTCTCGCTTCACTTCGCCTCCGCCGGAGCATTTAGACCAAAATAAACTAGGTCTGCCTGTTGGAGCTGCCAAGCGCTGCAATGCGCCTACACCGCTCCCACACCGCGCCCATTGCCCGTCCCTTCATGCGGGGCGCAGCTGAAAGTGGCGAACGCTGCACCTAACACCGCTTCCCTGCGTCCAACAGGGGGATTCGGGCCGGGGTCGAGTTTCACCAAAAAACAAGCAAAGGCCCGATCATACATGTCGCCCTAGGTCTGATGTCAAAAAAACATTAGAAAACTATTTTTTTATAATTTTTTTATAATTTTTCTTAATAAAATTTAGTTGAAAAAAAAAATTAGAAGGTGATCGCCCCCCGTCAACAGAGGATAGTGCAGGGCGGGCAGTTTTAGGGAACGATATCCAAAAGGACAATCCATCCCTTTGCCTAAGTGGTGTTATCCCCTGTGCCCTTAATCTTAGCCAAACTGACTCTTGGAATCTGTGAAACGTAGCGGGAATGATTGAGTCAAAAACTAAATGGTTTGAAAAATAGGACCCTCTGAATGGAGAATGGATGACAGGGTAAAATCATGACTGCCTCCTGTCGTCAGGGGAGTGTGCAGGACTGCTGACTCAAGGGATGCGTCCAGAAGGACTGCTAATCCTTGACCAAGGCAGCTCTATCCTAGTACTACACCTACATTTTATATTTTGATATCAGTGCTGTTGAAAACTACCTGGAATCTGTATACCAGGCAACATAATGACACCCAGTCATAATCCAATCTAAAAAATCATAGGCATAGCCAAAAGATCGGTTGCCATCAAGTCCCTCAATTTCATAGCTTTAAAAATGTAAAAAAAATGTTGATTGCCTCTTGTCGACGGAAGATGCAGGAGCACCAATGGCTCAGGTGATGGTATCCAAAAGGGCTATCTGTCCCCCTCGTCTAAGTAGTGTCATCCTCTGTACCCTCCTAGCCTCGACCAAGTGCAGCCACCAATAGCCAAACACTTCAAAAAGTCCAAAGTTAGCCATGTAATTCAGATAGCTATTGACTGAACACTCTTTCAGTTGAAAAATATCTATCCCAATCTTGCCACTCCCTTGTAAGCTCAGCATGTGTTGTGAATGTGTAAAGAGGATTATGCCACTACCAGACACTTTTGGCAGCAGCTTATCAACCCTGAGACCAAAAGGATGGGGAAAGACACTCCCCACCGCCACTTATAGTACACCAGCAGTAACGGGTGGACCCCCTTTTGCCTCAAACTGCCTCAAATTTTCGTGCATAGATTCCACAAGGGTTGCAACGATGCTCAATTGGTACCAAGGGGCCCAAGAGTGCCAAAAAATATCCCCAGACCATACAACACCACCCCCACCAGCCGAACCGTGATACAAGCAGATGGAATCCATGCTTTCATGTTGTTGATGCCAAACTTCTGACCCTACCATCCGAATGTCGCAGCAGAAATTGAGACTCATCAGACCAGGCAACGTTTTTTCCAATCTTCTACTGTCCAATTTCGATGAGCTTGGGCAAATTGGAGCCTCATTTCCTGTTATTAGCTGAAAGGAGTGGCACCCGGTGTGGTCTTCTGCTGCTGTAGCCCCTTTTCCCTTAAAGTTCGCCGTACTGTGCATTCAGAGATGCTCTTCTGCCTACCTTGGTTGTAACGGGTGGCTATTTGAGTCACTGTTGCCTTTCTATCAGCTCGAACCAGTCTGCCCATTCTCCTTTGACCTCTGGCATCAACAAGGCATTTCTGCTCACAGGACTGCCGCTCACTGGATGTTTTTTCTTTTTCGGACCATTCTCTGTAAACCCTAGAGATGGTTGTGCGTGAAAATCCCAGGAGATCAGCAGTTTCTGAAATACTCAGACCAGCCCTTCTGGCACCAACAACCATGCCATGTTCAAAGGCACTCAAATCACCTTTCTTCCCCATACTGATGCTCGGTTTGAACTGCAGGAGATTGTCTTGACCATGTCTACATGCCTAAATGCACTGAGTTGCCGCCATGTGATTGGCTGATTAAAAATTAAGTGTTAACGAGCAGTTGGACAGGTGTACCTAATAAAGTGGCCGGTGAGTGTAGAAGTCTAACTACTGTGAGACGGTGACAGGCAAAGTGGCTGAGGTTTTAGGGAGTATATTGACAGAGGCGTGTCACAGAGAAGCCTGGGCTTGGTGAAGAAAAACCGGCAGTTTGGGTGTCAGTAGCATTACGTTACTGACACATCTTAATTTTATTATAGTGGCTCCAAGCCACTTAGCTTCGGGCCGGTCTTTTCTGGAGTGACAAAGTGATGGGTGGGAGGCCACTCCAATGCACTAGGTGAGGCTGGTGTCAGACTCCATAAAGCCTGGGCTTGCGGGCCTGTGTTTGTCTCTGGTGGACCTCTGCTGTTTAAGAGGGAAGCCATGGTGGGATCTACAGACTGTGTAAGTCAGAAAGGAGTCCTCAGTTTAGTCAGTGCTCAGCCAAGCATGTTTTTTATTTGGCCTGAGGTGCAAGGCCTTTTGTTTTGTTTGCACCTGCTAAATGAACCCAGACAGCACCTGGACTTGGACTTTTACAACCCGTGCCACTGTCTCTGTCTGTCGAAGCCCATGCTGCCTACCTGTTCGTGACGCTAACCCCCACATATTGTGTCTCGGATGTGGGCAGACAAACTTAAAGAGACATACACGCCTTTAAAGGACATTGGCTGCAGTAACGCAAAAACTGTTGCTACAGGCAAGCACTGGAGAGTGCTGTGAACTCATGTCCTGGGTTAAAGCTGCAGCAGCACAGCAATCAGAGAGGGCCAAGATGGACGAACTTCTGAAGCAGCTGATCCAGGCTAACAGTAGCCTCCAATGACGGTGAACTAACAAAAGGTGCATGAAGAGGCTATGAGAGCCCAGGTGGAAACCAATGTCCTGTCTCACACTACAAGAGCAGCAGCACATTAACAGGAAGTTCCAAGAGCAAGTCCTGGCTGTGGCGCAAAGTGTACAGAGGTCACCAAGCTCGCTTCTCACCACCTGTCCTGCTTTACAGTTGTCCATGCAGAAGATGACGCTCACAGATGATGTTGAGGTCTATCTCATGGTCTTTGAGAGATTGGTGGAGCAGAATTTACCGGTGGCTCAGTGGGTTGAGGCAGTGGTCCCTGTTCTAACTGGGGAGCCACAGAAAACATACTTTGACCTCAGCGAACAGGACACCCAGGACTATGCTAAATTAAAAGGCTAGATCCTGGCTCACTTGGGGGTGAACCACAACGTGCAGTTCCGTTGTGTGCATAACTGCACTTTTTCTGACCATCTGCCAGCACGCTCCCAAATGTATGACCTGGTCCACCTAGTGAAAAAGTGGCTACAGTTGGAGGAGTCTACGCCTGCACAGATGATAGAAAAGGTGGTTCTTGACAAGTATATCCGCTGTCTGCCCCGGAGATCCAGCGTTGGGTTGGATAAAGTGACCCAAAGAATGCAGAACACTTCAAAAACCTCCTTGAGAGGTACCAAAGCTACCGAGAACTTACTACAAGCCGTACATCCTGGACACTCCAACAACGGGAACAGAAAATCGTCTGGAAGACTGTTCCATATCTAAGTGTATAAGGGTGGGTGAGAAGTGCTCCAAAGGGAGGTGGCGCAGAGAGGGGACCCAATGGAGGAAAGGTCCCAAATGGACAGTCCAGTGTAGGGAAGGGTCTCAAGGAGACCGAGGCCGTATACTGTGTTGGTGGTGTCATGGACCTGGACATATGGCCACAAACTGTCCCCTTACCGTACAGTCAATAGAGTATGACTCAGCTAGGCAAAGGTCGTTGTTTGCACAGCCAGTATTTTCTGCAGAGACTGCGTCAGAGACTGATCAGCAGCTGTGTCACATTAAGGTGAATGGCTACTCAGTAATGGCTCCACTGGACTCTGTGAGTCCTGGTCACTCTGGTGCGTGACAGCCTGGTTGACCCTACATCCCTCACTGGACATATAATAGCGGTTCTGTGCATTCATGGGGACACCAAGGAGACTCCCTGTAGACTTGCCTCCCATTAAGTGGGGGTGGTGAGGTCCCTAATGCACACAGTGATCCCGGGGAGAGACTACCCCCTGTTTTAGGACTTATGGCAGAACATTGTAAGACCTAATGTTGATCGTAATGTTGATGCATCTCCTGTTTACCCTGAACCGTTTGAACCCGATGCTATAGTTCAGGCAGCAGGGGTGACCACAGAGACTGGTGACAGTTTTTCCCTAGCATTTCTGGCAGGTGAGACTGAGGAACAGAAAGAGGTGGCTGCTATGCCTGACTTGAAGGTCTCACACAATAATTTTGGAACTGCTAAGCTCCGAGATCCCACCTAAGTGAAAGCCAGGTAAAATGTTAAGGTGGAGAATGGAGAGCCTCAATACCTAGGAGTCGATAAAGTGTTTCCATACATGGCAGTTAATCAAGAGCTGCTATATCAAGTTAACAAGGTCCAGGGGGAGGTTGTGGAACAGCTATTGGTACCACAGTCCTATCAAAGAATAGTCTTAGACCTTGCGCACAAGCATGTGCTAGGGGGTCATCTGGGCAGTGAAAAGACCAAGAAGTGCATCTTCCTACGTTTTTTTTGGCCAGTTTATGTGAAACAGTACTGTGAGTACTGTCCGACGTGTCAGTTAATGGCTCTTATGCCACATTACCATAGTCCCCTTGTACCATTACTGATCATAGATGTTACGTTTGAGAGGGTTGCTATGGATCTAGTCGGCACCTAAGGAAAGTCCGGCAGGGGTCATCAATATATATGTTGGTGTTAGATTATTCCACATGTTATGCCACCAGAGGTGGTTTCTTTGCGAAATACCTCGTCCAAAGGTATTGCAAAAGAACTATTTCATATGTTCTTCCGTACAGGTATATTGAAGGAAATCCTTACAGATCAAGGAACCCCCCGTATGTCGAAGGTTATGAAGGATTTGTTTAAACTGTTGGAAATCAAGCACTTGCATACATCTGTGTATCACCCAGAGACAGATGGCCTTGTTGAGAGATTCAACAAGACGCTAAAAAATATGCTTAAGAGGGTGGTCAGTAAGGATGGGAAGGACTGGAACTGTTTAATGTTTTCGGTCCACAGTCGTCCACTGGGTTCTCTATGGTCTATGGGGCATCCTTGGTATGGCCAAGTAAACTTGGGAGCACGAGTCCACCCCCTATGGAAGTATTATTGAACACATTTCCGTAATCCAGGACCAAATTGCTGCAGTCATATCCATCGATAGGGAACATTTACAGCAGGTACAGCCAAAGTAGGGTATAGAACAGGTCCGCCAAGGTGAGGAACTTCAGCCCCAGGGGGGCATTAGTGTTGGTGCCCACATTAGAAACTAAGTTCCTGTTGAAATGGCAAGAGCCTTATGAAATAAATGAATAAGTGGGAGATTTAAATTATAAAGTAGCCCAGCCCAGTAAGCATAAGCCAGAGCAGTTGTATGATGTAAATTTAATTAAGCCATGAAAGGACAGAGAGACCCTGACTGCGGTAAGCGCCCCTCCATAGTGTCGTTCCAGAGGTGTATTTCAGAGTCCCTGTCCAAGTCACAGAAACAAGAGACTAGGGAGTTTGTACAACGTAATTCAGCTGTTTTTTCAGAATTACCAGGATGTATTAATTACCATGACATAATAATAAAACATGTAATTGTGACTGACCCAGGGGTAAAGGTTCATTTGAAACTGTACTGGGTCCCAAAAGCTCGCAGATGAGCCATATCTGAGGAGGTCCAGATAATGTTGGACCTTGGGGTGATTGAGGAAACCAAAAGTGGTAAAATGTTATTGTACTGATACCAAAACCAGATGGCTCATGACGCTTCTGTAACGATTTCCAGAAGCTTAATGAAGTGTCAGAATTTGATGCCTACCCGATGCCATGGGTAGATGAGTTAATTGAGAGACTATGTCATGCCAGGTACTTCTCTACCCTAGACCTAACTAAGGGCTACTGGCAGGTTCCCCTTACTGATAGGGCCAAAGAGAAGACAACCTTTTGGTTTGCATGGGGATCCAGTAATCTTTCAGAAGTTAATGGATGTCATCCTCAAGCCAATCATTATATTTAGCGAGGACTGGAAGAGCCATCTACCCAAGGTACAGGCCGTGCTTAATTCCCTGAAAAAAGCAATGCTAACACCGAACCCTAAGAAGTGTGCCTTAGGTCTGGGGGAAGCACGGTACATGGGTTATGTAATAGGTAGGGGTATTATAAAACCCCAGCTCAATAAAGTGAAAGCCATACAAGACCAGCCACAGCCCACAAAAAAGAGGCAGGTGAGAGCTTTCTTAGGTATTGTGGGGTACTATCGGAAATTCATTCAAAACTTCACTAGTATAGCAGCACCCCTGAAGGATCTGACCCGGCACAATAAGTCCATCATGGTCACTTGGAACCCAGAGGCAGAGAGGTGTTCCAGGTGTTAAAGCTGGCTCTCTGTGACAAGCCACTACTGATCACCCCTAACTTTAAAAAATAATTTATTGTGCAAACTGATCGACTGACGTGGAACTGGGTGCAGTGCTTTCAGAAGATAAATGGGGAAGAGCATCCCATCACATACCAGAGTAGAAAGCTCACACATGCTGAATAAAACTACAGCATTGTTGAGCAGGATTGTTTGGCCGTTAAATGGGCCCTTCGAGTCCCTCAAATATTATTTATTGGGCCGTCACTTCAGATTAATCACAGACCACTCTCCATTAATTGGATGTGTCAGACGAAGGAATGGAACGCTAGAGTCACAAGGTGGTCCCTAATATTGCACAATTTCAAATTTAGAGCAGGGAAGCTACAGGGTAATGCAGATGCTTGCTCCAGAACACACTGCATGGTGGCTAAAAGTATCCTACCCCACAGGTTCAAACAGAGAGGGAGGGTATGTGAGACAGTGACAGACGAAGTGGCTGAGGGAAGGTATATTTCCCCTCTTATGTGGCTTTAGAGAGTACATGTCACTGAGAGGCCTGGGCTCCGTGAAGGAAAACTGTCAGTTTGGGTGTCATTACGTTACTGACACAACTTAGTTTTAGCATAGTGGCTCAATGCCGCTAAGTTCCGGGCCGATCTTTTCTGGAGTGGCCAAGTGATGGTCATAAAGCCTGGGTCTGCATGCCTGTATTTGTCTTTGTTGGTCCTTTGCTGTTTAAGAGGAAAGCCACGCTGGGATCTGAAGACTGTGTAAATCAGTAAGAAATCCTATGTTTAGTAAGTGCTCAGCAAAGCAGGTATTTTTATTTATGTTTGGCCTGATGTGCAGTGCCTATGGTTTTTTTTTTTGCTTGCTAAATAAACCCAGGCATCACCTGGACTTCGACTTTTACATCCCGCGTCACTGTCTCTGTCTGTTGAAGCCCATGTTGCCTACCTGTTCGTGATGCTTAGGCAATGTTCACACGACCTATTCAAGCCGTAATTGCGGGACGGATTTCGCCCGCAGTTACGGCTTGAATAAGGGGCGGGGCACGGCGAGGGACCTGCTCGCCGGCCCCATAGACAATGCATTATTTACGGCGCGTACACGCCGTAAATAATGTGCATGTCACTTTCTCCCCCCGCGGCGGATTGAGAACTGTGGATTACCGTAATGACAGGGACGGATTGGAGCCGTATTGCAGCGCTAATACGGCGCGCAGTACGGCTCCAATCCGCGCCCAAATAAGCCGTGTGAACATGGCCTAACACTCACACTACTCAATCCTTCTTTTTCCTGACAATTTCCATTGAGAGAGAGTTGGGAGGATCCTGTAAACATCCAAAAATTCTACAAAGAATCAATGAAGATGTTTAACAGTACAAGAGACATTAAGTTGTAGACCGATTAAGTTTCAGTAATGATATTTCCAAAGTAACGAAAGAGTTACTCTAAGTAATGGACCTCTGCGGCACTGATGTGTGTGATTGGGTTCTCATTTTTGGAGGGGGTGTAGGAAAGTGAAATTCACATCCCTGCTCGAACTTCCAAAATGATTACATTACAGAAGATTGAATTTTTCTAACAAAAGTCAGTTACACGAAAAAGATTGGTTAAATGTGTTTGACCTACTAAATTGAATACTTTTCAAGGTAGAAAATTAGGTGATAAAATGAATGAACTGTGAAACTGGGAAAAAGAGCGAGTAAGGGCACAACACATCATGTGTATAATGTCTCCTTATAATTACAGTGTGGTCCATGACCTATCTCTAAATCAGAATACAATGCACATGCAGGTAGAGGCGGCACAATTATGGGAGAGGGAACTACAGCAAGAAATTATTGGTAGACATTAAAGAAATGTGAATCAAAATGAATACAAATGAGAGGGAATTCTGATTTTCTCATACCGTACAAGCAACAAAGTATTAACTCTGCATGGCCAGAAATATCTTTGACACCTTGACCCTATTCCATTGTTAACTAAGGATAAAACAATGACTAACAACAACGTTATACCCTCCATTTCATAGAAAGGCAAAGATAAAGAAGTTCTACAGTGTAGTGGTTCCATCAAACAACCCCTTATACTGTGTCTCTGCTACCTGAACTCCTATAGGGTTATATAGTGTGACTTTTGGGGTTTCTCAAAACAATGATTAGATTTTAACACGTGGGGAAAGGTAAATGAAGACTATTACCAAATACAGTACATTGCTCTTTTGATTTTGCTAAAGCTGAGTCTAAAGCTGGCTGTGGCTCTGTGAAACTGAATGATAAGACAATCTTGTTAAGGCTATGGCTTTATGACAACACAGCACTGTCCTTGAGGTATGGTAAAATTGTGTCTTTTGCCTAATCGACGCTTGAACATTTTGGACATATTTGAGTATTTGCAATAATTACATGGAAGCTCGTGACCTTTTTACTTAAAGAAAGTTGTGAGTCTTGGTACTGCTTCAACCTTGCCTTAGAGTCCTAGGGCGACATGTATGAGTGGGCTTTACGCCTGTTTTTTGGAGTAAGCTGCGCCTCCCGGCCCGAATCCGCTGTCGGACGCAGGGATGCGGTGTTAGGCGCAGCGTTCGCCACTTTCAGCTGCGCCCCGCATGAAGGGGCGGGCAATGGGCGCGGTGTGGGCACGCTGTTTGCGTTCCAAGGCGGGACGCGGCGCGCTTGAAAACTCCGAGGCATGTACGATCGCGGCCTCCCAAAGCGCGGCGCAATGCAGCGCTCTGCAGCTCCGACAGTCAGACCTAGTTTATTTTGGTCTAAATGCTCCGGCGAAGGCGAAGTGAAGCAAGAACGGAACATGAGAGGAAACATACAGAAGATCGCAAGAGAAATCTCGGCGCTCCGCTCCGTGCAGCATAGAGTATGATTGCCAAAAAATCGCATTTAGAAAGGCGGAAAACATTATCAGAAAAAGAGCTCAAACCTCAAAAATAAAAAATAATAAAAAAAAAAATCACTTTCCAAAAATCTAGAACGGCGCAATATCAGGAATTAGGATATTGGAAATTGCCAGGAAATACAGTAATTCAAATTCTGAAAGCGCTTCTCATTGGTCGGCAGAAACCGGCCAATCAGAATAGGAGCGACAGTGAACCATTAAAAGCTATTGAGAACTATTGACCAATCAGAATCAAAGGCGGGACAGTTCAAAATACAGTAAAAATGCAGAAAAAAAAGGCTGATTGGTTGAGCTAGCGGGGCTTGGCTATCCCAGCCAATCAGAGCGCGAGCTACTTCTCCCATTGTAGTCTGGGCGCAATGCAATCTCGGCTCTCAGCGCCATGCGGCATGGAGTATGAATAAAAAAATAATTTTTATTAGTTGTAAAATATTCTCTGAAAAAGAGCTCAAACATTCTATAAACATAAATCAATTCAATCCCGAACAACGCGTTTGTCGCCGAGACCAGCGCTACATCGGAATTGCAATATAGAGAATTGCCGGGAAATACAGTAATTCAAATTCTGTAAGCTATTCTCATTGGTCGGCATAAACCAGCCAATCAGAATAGGAGCGACAGTGGCCCATTATAACCTATGGAGGAGTATTGACCAATCAGAATAGGAGCGACACGGGACCCATTCTAACCTATGGAGAAATATTGACAATCATATTCAAAGGCGGGACAGTTCAAAATACAGTAAAAAGGCAGAAAAAAGCTGATTGGTTGAAGCGGGGGGGCTCGTCCAGCTTAGCCAATCAGAGCGCGAGCTACTTTCTCATAGAGTTCTATGGGGAAAAGAAATTCAGAGAGAGCTCTGTGATTGGCTAAGTTAAAAGAGGCGCGGTTATTTGGACCAATGGGAGAGCGAGCGACGCTCATATGGGTTTTCTAATGCAATCTGAAATAAAACTGTACATGGCCGAAATCAAATGATAAGACTACAGAAGTTGTCCCGATGTGTATATAAAATGAATAATAATATGGGGGGTAAAAAAAAAATATTAAATCAATAAAATCCTGTTTATTTCTTTATTTTCGTTACACCAATACTATAGATCCTTGGCTAATGAAAATAAAGAAATAAACCTGATTTTATTGAATTATTATTTTTTTTTTATTTACCCCAATATTATTATTCATTTTATATACACATCGGGACAACTTCGGCTACAGCATTATCATTTGATTTCGGCCATGTACAGTTTTATTTCAGATTGCATTAGAAAATCCATAGGAGCGTCGCTCGCTCTCCCATTGGTCCAAATAACCGCGCCTCTTTTAACTTAGCCAATCACAAACAGAGCTCGCTCTGCATTTCTTTTCCCATAGAGTTCTATGAGAAAGTAGCTCGCGCTCTGATTGGCTAAGCTGGACGAGCCCCCGCCGCTTCAACCAATCAGCTCTTTTCTGCCTTTTTACTGTATTTTGAACTGTCCCGCCTTTGAATATGATTGGTCAATATTTCTCCATAGGTTAGAATGGGCCACTGTGCTCCTATTCTGATTGGCTGGTTTATGCCGACCAATCAGAATAGCTTAAACAATTTGAATTACTGTATTTCCCGGAAAGTCTCTCTATTGCCATTCCTTATGTAGCGCCGGTCTCGGCGACAAACGCGTTGTTAGGGATTTAACTGCTTTATTTTTAGAGACGGCTTCAGCGCTTTATCTGATAATGATTTACACTTAATAAAAATGATTTTTTTATTCCTACTCCATGCCGCACGGCGCTCAGCGCCGAGATTGCATTGCGCCGATCTCTCCATAGACTACAATGGGAGAAGTAGCTCGCTCTCTGATTGGCTGGGATAGCCAAGCCACCGCTAGCTCAGCCAATCAGCTCTTTTTTGCATTTTTACTGTCTTTTGAACTGTCCCGCCTTTGATTTTGATTGGTCAAAACTTCTCCATAGGATATAATGGGTCTTTGTCGCTCCTATTCTGATTGGCTGGTTTATGCCGACCAATCAGAATAGCGTACCGAATTTGAAGTACTGTATTTCCAGGCAATTCTTTCTATTGCAATTCCCGATGTAGCGCCGGTCTCGGCGACAAAAGCGTTGTTCGGGATAGAATTGATTTATGTTTATAGAAGGTTTGAGCTCTTTTTCAGAGAATATTTTACAACTAATAAAAATGGTTTTTTTAATCATACTCCATGCCACACGGCGCTGAGAGCCGAGATTTCATTGCGCCGATCTCTCCATAGACTACAATGGGAGAAGTAGCTCGCGCTCTGATTGGCTGGTATAGCCAAGCCCCCGCTAGCTCAACCAATCAGCTCTTTGCAGCATTTTTATTGTATTTTGAACTGTCCTGCCTTTGATTTTTATTGGTTCTAACTTCTCCATAGGCTATAATGGGTCCCTGTCGCTCCTATTCTGATTGGCCGGTTTCTGCCGACCAATGAGAATAGCTTTCAGAATTTGAATTACTGTATTTCCCGGCAATTTCCAATTTCCTAATTCTTGAATTAGGATATTGGAAAGTGATTTTTATTATTATTTTTTATTTTTGAGGTTTGAGCTCTTTTCTGAGAATGTTTTCCGCCTTTATAAAGGCGATTTTTTTTATTCATACTCCGCACGGACATCTTTAATGATTTCTCGCTGTTTTCCAGCCTGTCTCGAATCGGAATACATGTGAGGCGCAGTCCCGCACTGCGCCCATGTCCCCGCACTGCGCCCATGTCCCCGCACTGTGCCCCACACACTGGCGAGGCGCAGGGAACTTTTCCCCGCATGTATGAGCGCACCTCCTCGGACGGCGAATCTTAGGCGCAGCCCCGCACTGCGCCTCAGTCCCCGCACTGCGCCCCACACACTGGCGAGGCACAGCGGACTTTTCCCCGCATGTATGAGCGCACCTCCTCGGACAGCGAATCATAGGCGCAGCGCCGCACAGCGCCTAAGTCCCGCACTGCGCCTCCAGCACTGGTGAGGCACGGCGGACTTTACATGGAATGTATGAGCGCGCCCCGGCGCCGACAAAAACCAGGCGCAGATTTCGCCAGGAAACCGGCAGAAAGGTGCGCCCCGACGTGGCGAGATTCATACATGTCGCCCCTAGTCTTAATGGACTGACATCTGAAATTTAAAGGGGACCTATTATTTAAAAAAAAAAAAGAAAAAAGAAATTGCCATACCATAGGGACATGTCAGAAGTTTTGGTTGCTGGGGATCTAGGACTAGAGACCCTCATCAATCACAAAATCAAAACAACAGAATGCGCCCCTTTGTCTCTGATCAGCTCTGCTTGACTCTGCACACTGAAGAAATTAGAGCCAAAAAATACATCTGCCTCTTTATTTTAGCAATTAGCGGGGGTCTTAGCACCGGGGCCCACAAACAAAAAATCAGTTGATTTTCATGTTAAATTCTGCCCTTTTATTTCCCCTGCAACAGCCCCTACTGGGGATATGTGGTTATGCATAAAAGCCATTGAAATGAATGTGGGAACCATCTAACATTCAAAGGCCCTGGTCTGACAAAGTAGGAGGTGCTCCTACTTGTCTAAATGCATATTTTTATAGCATCCACATTTTACACTAAGGGCGACATGTATAAACAGGACTGTGCCAGTTTTCTGGTGTACTTTGAGTCACAAAGAATGTATGAACAGGTGCACTCCAAACTTTGGCACGATAAGTGCCTTTGTAATGCACCAAAGATACTTTTTAGTGTGCCAAAGATTAGGGGCGTTCTGGGGGCCAAACCTAGGTACATAACAGTTAGAGCAGCCAGACCAGGTTAAAGGTGGTCTGCCTGAACCAGACTTGTTGTATTACCACTACACAGCCCCTGTATGTATGACCTGCAGAAGAACAGGTTCATACATTCTGGCGCATTCTACGCTACCTTAAAGGGGTTTTGCCACGATCTAATGTTGATGTGGGATCCTCCAAAATTGGTATTTAATCACTTTTCTAAATATATGTCATTAAAAAAAGTGAAGCCTGTGAGACCTACAGCCTTCCTTACATGCCCTTAGTTTCCTGACAGTTTACATTAGACGTGAGCAAGAGCTGAAAGGAGCTGATCTGGCTGTGCTTGCATTGTTTGCACTTCTTATCTGATGGCAGGACACATGAATGAGCTTTGAAGGGACTGGGGAGAAAAGATCCTGTGTCTTTTGTATAGAGAATTCACTGGTTGTAATGTAATTATCTGAATAAACATGCAGACGCTCCCTGCTCAGACCACCCCTCCCCCGCATCAGTTTGTGAACAAATGAAAGAACACTGCCTGCTCAGAGCTTATCTTCTCTCCTGTGTACAATACAGTTATCCCCTGTGGATTAGCCAAACAATGTTTACTCAACTACGGATACTGTTTATCTGGAGCTTTCTTGGGAGGTAGTGAAATGACATCTCAGAGGAGGTTCTTGTTTTTTTTGAACACAGAAACACAACGCCCCTTTTTTCAAGCCTCAAGGGGGGAGTAGCAGCCTGTTAAGTAAGGAACTTACTTCTTGGCAAACTCCTTTAAAGCTATTTAGAACTGGCCTGTTTGCAGCAACGTTCATACATGTCACCCTAAGTATTTTGTTAAATTACAGTGGGTACGGAAAGTATTCAGACCCCTTTCACTCTTTCTTTCGTTGCAGCTATTTGGTAAGATCAAAAAAATTTAATGTTTTTGCTTATTAATGTACACCCTGCACCCCATCATGAAAGAAAAAAAATATAAATGTAGATAATTTTGCAAATTTATTAAACAAGAAAAACTGAAATATCACATGGTCATAAGTATTCAGACCCTTTGCTGTGACACTCATATTTAACTCACATGCTGTCAATTTCCTTCTGATCCTCCTTGAGATGGTTCTACTCCTTCATTGTGTTTAATTAAACTGATTGGACTTAATTAGGAAAGTTACACACCTGTCTATATAAGACCTCACTGCTCACAGTGCATGTCAGAGCACATGAAAATCATGAGGTCTAAGGAATTGCCCAAGGAGCTCAGAGACAGAATTGTGGCAAGGCACAGATCTGGCCAAGGTTACAAAAGAATTTCTGCAGCACTCAAGGTTCCTAAGAGCACAGTGACCTCCATAATCCTTAAATGTTTGGGACGACCACAACTCTTCCTTGTCCTGGCCGTCCAGCCAAACTAAGCAATCGTGGGAGAAGAACCTTGGTGAGAGAGGTAAAGAACCCCAAGATCACTGTAGCTGTGCTCCAAAGATGTAGTAGGGAGATGGAAGAAAGTTCCACAAAGTCAACTATCACTGCAGCCCTCCACCAGTCGGGACTTTATGGCAGAGTGTGCCGACAGAAGCCTCTCCTCAGTGCAAGACATATGAAAGCCCACATACAGTTTGCAAAAAAACACATGAAGGACGCCCAGACTATGATAAATAAGATTCTCTGATCTGATGAGACGAAGATTGAACTTTTTGGTGTTAATTCTAAGCGGTATGTGTGGAGAAAACCAGTCACTGCTCATTACTTGCCCAATACAACCCCAACAGTGAAACATGGTGGTGGCAGCATCATGCTATGGGGGTGTTTTTCTGCTGCAGGGACAGGACAACTGGTTGCAATTGAAGGAAAGATGACTGCGGCCAAGTGCAAAGATATCCTGGATGAACCTCTTCCAGAGTGCTCTAGACCTCAGACTGGGCTGAAGGTTCATCTTCCAACAAGACAATGACCCTAAGCACACAGCTACAATAACAAAGCAGTGGCTTCAGAACAACTCTGTGACCATTGTTGACTGGCCCAGCAAGAGCCCTGAC
The DNA here is from genome assembly GCA_025379985.1 of Phyllomedusa bahiana. Taxonomy (NCBI): domain Eukaryota; kingdom Metazoa; phylum Chordata; class Amphibia; order Anura; family Hylidae; genus Phyllomedusa; species Phyllomedusa bahiana. The sequence goes on along the minus strand of JAODAL010044610.1, from coordinate 13,989 downwards.
CTAAACCCAATTGAGAATCTCTGGAGAGACTTGAAAATGGCTGTCCACCAACGTTCACCATCCAACCTGAGGGAACTGGAGAGGATCTGCAAGGAAGAATGGCAGGGGATCCCCAAAGCCAGGTGTGGAAAAACTCATTCCCAAGAAGACTCATGGCTGTACTAGCTCAAAAGGGTGCTTCTAGTCAATACTGAGCAAAGGGTCTGAATACTTATAACCATGTAATATGTCAGTGTTTCTTGTTTAATAAATTTGCAAAAATATTTACATTTCTATTTTTTTTCTTTCAAGATGGGGGAGAAGGGTGCAGAGTGTACATTAATGAGCAAAAAATGAACTTTGTTACCAAATGGCTGCAATGAAACAAAGAGTGAAAAATTTAAAGGGATCTGAATACTTTCCGTACCCACTGTAATTCTACAGGTTACTACAGTTGTGTGGATACCTTCCTAATATAAGTAGTTTTTATGTTATGTACACACGCTAAAATATTTTTTATATCATTCACTTTATTTTATTTAGTTTTTTTGCCAAATGTTTTACTTTATTAATGTTTGTATGACTTTTTTTAGAAAATTTTTATAGTTTTACATTTAGAATGTGTTAGTAAACTCGTGTATGCTATTACATTCTACACTGTATTACAATGACACATTCTGCTATTAGGGCAATAACGTACAATAGACATAGTGTGATTTTACAACAGGCTTCCTGGACACATAGTCCTGGGTTCCATTTTGACTGTAGAGGGTTTCCCTAACCTCAATTCCTCTTTCCCCAAATGGAGCAGGCATTGCTGCACCCTGGCATGCACTACCGACCATCAAGAAATAGTGAGTGGGCAGTAAGGGGTTAACCGACATAAAAACCCATGTCTTCTATGTAAATGTGAACCATGAAAATTGTCTTTTTATTAAGGCTTTTCAGACATAGGAAAAACATAATGGTTGAGAAATGTAACATTCTGTAAGAATTTTTCCTTTGCTTGAGAACTTTAACCGACTATTATCTATATAGGATACAATAGCAGATGACACCGTTTATATTGTTCTCAGTTGCAGCGATTAGACAGATTTATAGCACTGTATTATTAATGTTGAGCCATCACTTTAGTACAGCCCAGATAAACAGATTCATGATAGCAAACATTTATCACTTACCAGCAGCACTACCCTTCCATTTGCCGATCATCTAACACCCCATGGAGCAGTAACATCTGTAGGATAAGATTCTCGATGTATTAAATGCTTTATGTTTGCAAGAGTTTATTGAAATAATCGTAGAAGCATCTTCAACCACTCCCGGAATCCTCTAGCTACATACCGGCTTATCTGCTGATGTAGCAGCTCATTTTTTCATTTTAAGCGTACCTGTCATTTTAGGTGACTTATCAGAGTAAGCTGTGTGTCGACATGAGGAACTGCACTATTTCTGGTCAATATATAACTTATATATGGAATTTTTAACCACTCTCCCTACAGCCTTAATTGGTAATTGTCAGTTGTCCTGAAGCTCAGCTCTCACTGCACCTACTCTATTTCCCCCTAGCCTCTCCATATAACTTTATGGGCAGCATTTAAGCTGACCCTTCACAAAGCTGTCTCATCTCCCAATGGGGACTTTAGCAATACATTTAGAGTAAATGCTCAGTGCAGTAGGTGGGGAAGGAGACAAAGTAGATCATAAGTCGAAAAAGAATATTTTTTTCTAAGATAAATTCATTTGTACTATCGATTTATGCAAAGTTTGTTAAAGAGACAGTGCCCATTAGCTATCTGTTCTGAGAACTGAGCTGACAGAGAACATCTCATTGAGTTAAGATTACTCATTAGGTTTACCTGTAGTCTTTTTAACAACCCCAGGAAACAGAATGTAATATTACGACCCTTGTACCAATTTTCAATTTCAGCAGTAATGCATTGACTAGCTTGGGTATACTACATCTCTATAGTCATATGCAGAGAGAAGCCTATTTGGGCATTCTGCATGGTTCTAACTGGTCATAGCATTTTTTCTAAGATAGCTACATTTAGATAGCTATGATCTAATGTTGATGTGGGATCCTCCAAAATGAGTATTTAATCACTTTTCTAAATATATGTGATTAAAATAAGCCCCTGAGAGCTGCAGCCTGACTTAGATGCCCTTAGTTTCCTGACTGTTTACATTAGCTACAACCAGGAGCTGTTGGCAAGCTCCCCGGGCCGTGCTTGCTTTTTGCATTTTATCGATGGCAGAAAAAAGGAACGAGCTTTAAAGGGGGGGGGGAAAAAAAAAAAACAGTGTTACGGGGATCTGGCACTAGCCTTGTTTCTGTGTAGAGCCTGTGTCTGCGGGATAGAAAAATTTGCGGTTGTAATGTAAGTATCTGATAAAAATGCAGATGATCCCTCCTCAGCCCTCCCCCCCATCGGTAGTCAGAGAACGCTGCCGGCTCCGAGCTTATCTTTACTCCTGCGCAGATCAGAGGGAGGGGAAAAAAAACCTGTAACCTTTTTACCTACAGTTTTCCCTCTGTGGTTTTTGCCAAACTGTTTGCTCAAAAACAGAACTGAAACGCCTCAAGGAGCATGCATGGGGGTGGAGCGATGACATCACGAGGAGGTCTTGTTTTTTTAAACACAGAAAAAAACCGGCCCCCTTTTTTTCGGGGTAAAGGGGGAGTATCGGGCCTGTTGGGTTTGGGGGAAATAAATTTTTGGAAAAAACCCCTTTAAGGCATTTGGCATTTTTAAAGGATTTTCAAAGATTTTAGGAAACCCCTGTTCAGGCCAGATTTTCCCCGCTCTTTCCCCCCCCCCAGGGGGTAAAGGGGTAAAAATGGTTTTTTGGTAGGGCACCCAATCACGGGATCAGCAGTCATATGCCTTTCCCCACCCAAGCAAGGGGGATTTGCCAAGACCGGGGCCATTGGATGGTCAGGTGGGGTTTTTTGAAAGGGGTAATGGCGGGGGGGGACACAGAGCCCCAAAATGCGGGCTGGGGGGGAGTGGGCAGAAGGAAAAGGTTTAAATGCGGTTATTTTTTTGGGGCTTCAACCACAAGCCAAAAACCGTACAAGGATTTCTTAAAATATTTGAAAACATTTTTTAAGGGGAATTTTTTACAAAAAAAAAAAAAACACCAGGCTCAAAAAAAATTTGCAGGGATTTGGCTTTTGGATTTTTAAAACCCCCTTAACGACCTTAGAGGGGCATCCAAAACTTTCCGGGTTTTTTTTGGGGGTTCACGCATTTTGGACGTAGGGGATACGCCTGAGATGGGGCGGCCGGGTTTTTTAAAAAGGCGGGAGTTCGGGGGGCGATCGGCCGCGGGGTGTCAGCGGGATTTTTCGGGCTATCACCCCGGGCACCGTGGGCCCCCCGACCCCGGAAGGGTTTCCCGGGTTTTAAACCCCCTTTAATTATCGCGACGATGGGGTGGGCAAAAAACAAGAGAGCCCGCAGGGGGGCGATCGCCCCTTTCCCCTTTTTGCGTTTTCTGTCCCCGGGCAGCAGCGCTGGGGAATCGGGCGATCCGTGAGCTCCTGTTTTTCTACGGACAGCACGGAAGACGAGAAAATCCCTTCGGGGTTGTCTGTGACGTCATGATGCCCGGCGGGTCCCCTGGGGGGGCTTTGTCCCGGCATCGGGGACTGACAGTTGCCCTGGGGAACCAGGGGCCCCCAGAAAACAAGATATGAAATGTTTCCTTTTGGGAATGAGAGATCTAAAGATCTACTCATTCAAATCCCCTATGGGGAAAAGTAAAATAAAAAAGTGAAAAACGTGAAAAAAAGTAAATAAAAAAGTGGAAAGACATGTACAAACACAACACGAAAAATAGACTTATAAAATAAAAATACGTTACCTCACCGCCCTACCCTTTTCCTGTTACTACGGCAATCGCCCCAAAAAACGATCAAAATAAATAAAGTACCCATATTTGGTATCGCCGATTCCACATCCACCGCCCGTGCGTAACGACCTGCCCTATTAATCTGTCATGTTAATTAACCCGTGTGGTGAACGCCATAAAAAAAAAAAAAAAAAAAACAATCCACAGAATTAAGATTCATTGTTCATCCCGCTGCACATAAATTGGGAATAAAAAAGCGATTAAAAAACTCATAGAAACGCCAAAGTTGTCACCAATTATATCGATAGTTCATCCCGCAAAAAAAAAAAGTCCTTTGACAGCTCTGTATACGGAAATATAATTAATGTATAGCTTCTCAGATGATAGCGAGATAAATATTGTTTTAACACTAAAAACACTTTTTTTTTTTTTTTAAAGTGCTTCATAACTTAAAAAAACTATATTAAATAGGGTTATCGCATAATCGTAGCGACCCAAAGCAGTAAAGCTAACTTATCATGAGTTTACTGCACGGTGAGCCCTGTTAAAAATAAAAAATTAAAAAAACTTTACCTAGGATTGCAGTATTTTCTTCACACACCTGGCTCACCAAAAAATGGATGTTAAACGCGCATTCAATAAAGCCTTGTTCCCCCCAAAAATGATACTATATAAACGTCAACTCATTCGCAAACAATACAATTCCCTACACAGGCTCCAAGCACAGAAAAAATTTAAAAGTTATGGCTCTTCAGACTTGGCGATGCAAAAAACGTTATTTTTCCTGGATTTGAATAAAAGTGTTTTTTTTGTATAAAAGCAGTAAAACATAAAAAAATATACAAATTGGGTATTTCGGTTTGTATTTGTTATTGACGTCTGAGTAAAGCTACCATGTCTATATACCGTACAGTGGACCGCTATAAATATAAAATAAAATACACTACATATTTTGCGGTTTTTTGTTCATAAACATCTCAGGAAAAACCTTATTAAAAGTGAACATAGCATCTAATGGTACATTAATACTTCAACTTCATCCGCAAAAAACAAGCCCGATAACAGCTCTGCACACAGCAAAATAAAAAAAGTTATGGCTGTCAGGAAATAGGACACAACATTAAAACGCCAAATTTTTTTTAGAAAGTATTTTATACTGTGTAAAGAGTAATAAAACAGAATAAACTTTATAAAAATTATATCATTGTAATTGTACCGTACACCATAGTAATGTTTTCCACATCATTTACACTGCACGGCGAATGCTGTAAAATTGAAACTCAAAAAACAATGAACCGAAACTGCGTTTTCCCCCATTTTCATTGCCCAATGCTAAAAAAAAACTATGGAACACCTGTGCACCCAAAAATGACATAAAACCCCTAGATGAGATCCCTGATGGGTGTTGAATCCAAAATGGGGCGACTTCTGGAAGGTTTCGCCTGTTCTGCTATTTTTGGGGGCTTTGCAAATGCGACATTGGCCCCACCAAAATCTGCGTTCCAAAACCCAATTTAGCACCCCCTCCCCTTATACGCCCTGCCATTGGCCCAAACAGCAGTTACACCCACATGTAGGGTATTCCCGACTTGGGAAGAAATTGCTTAACAAAGTTTTAGGGCCCTTTTTTCCAGGATTCCTTGTATATATGAAACATTTTTAAGCTAAAATTGCAGATTATTAAAAAAAAAAATTTTTTAATTTTCACAGCCTTATGCTGTGAATCACCTGTGGGGGTCTATATACTCAATGCACCCCTGGATATATTCATTAAGGGGTGTAGTTTCCAATATGCGGTCTATTTAGGGGTGTTTTTTAAGTTTTATCACCTTAGGGTGTCCCCAAACCCTGAAATGGCGCCTAATAAAATCGTAATTGAAAATGAGACCCCAGAGTATAGTAGGTCTCCTCCTATTCTGGGGCTTATGGGTGAGCCAAATAGCGCACTAGGGCCCCATATGTGATAGCTCTAAAAAGGGCAAACCTGGGGGAATTGAAAATTAAGTTGCATTTACCTGGTCACATTTACCGTATTCCAGTGAATAATGGGATAAATATTTTAAATTCCCGCAAAAAAAGTGAAATTCTGAATTTACCTCCACTTTGCTTTTAATTTCTGTGAATATCTGAAGGTTATCAAACTTCCTAATTAGTTTTGTAAAAACGTTAACGGTCTAGTTTCTCAGAGGCGTCACTTATGGGGTATCTAACATGCAGGCCCCTCAAAGCCACGTCAGAACTGGAGTGGTCCCTAAAAAAATGTATATTGCAAATTTTCTTGAAAATGTTTAGAAATTGCTACTAAATTCTTAAGCCCTCTAATGTCGTAAAAAAAAAAAAAAAAACATTTAAAAAATTGATGCCAACCTATTTGTGGACATATGGTAGATGCTAGTTTATAAAACTATTTGTGGTGAATAATTATCTGTCTTGCACGCAGAAATTTGCAACTTTCAAAATCCAAATTTTTCCAAATTTTCATGAAATTTTGATATTTTATACAAACAAACAAGGATTGTATGGATAAAAATTTCTTACTAACTTAAAGCACAATGTGTCACGAGAAAACAATCTCTGAATCACATGGATAGGTAAAAGTGTCAAAAAGTTATTCTCACATAAATTGACACATGTCAGATTTCAAAAATAGGGCTGTGTCAGGAAGGTCAAAACAGGCTGGGTCCTTAAGGGGTTAAATAAATTATTCTAATAAATTCTCCTTGAATTGCTTCTATGAAAAGTGTATCATTACACATTATTTTTCCCATCTGATTTTATAGAATATTAAAGTCACTGTTAAATGGCAGTGCTGTCCTGTATTACTCATAGAACTGTAATAGAATTGGCTATACAGTGAAACAATGCGGGCCCAACTTCTAGGGCAACATGTACGAACGGGGCTGCGCCAGTTCTCTGGCATTCTTTGCACCAAATAGCTGTCATAGCCCTGTTCTGTAGATGTATGAACATTCACATTCCAATCTTTAAAGGAATTGAAGCCAGCCCCGACACTTTGTAATACGCCAAAGATTTGGGGGGATCTGGGGGCATCGCACCACTTCATGGAATTAGACACAATTATGAATGTTTGACACCAAAACTGGGCACATAACTGTTAGAACAGCCAAACCAAGTTAAAGGTGGTCTGCCTGAGCCAGACTTGTTGTACTGGAACTACAATGTGCCTGTATGTATGACCTGCAGAAGAACAGGTTCAGACATTCTGGCTCATGCTACACTACCTTAAGGTTATTTTGAACTGGCCTATCTGCGCCAAAGTTTATACGTCACCCCTAGTCTTGGTTTAAAACATACCCAACTAGAGCCAACTGCTTGTCATACGTCCAGACAGGCAACCTTCTGTTTATGGGCGACAACGCCCAGTAAGGGTTAAACCCTCTGCTCTGGACCCACGCCTTGGGAGAGGTGCTGCTTTGAAGCTCAGGAGTGACAGCTCTGCAGCCTCTCCCAACAAGGGGTGTGGCGATCAGGCCAATCAGAGGGCCCGGACACCGCACCAATCAGCTGCTGGGGCGGTGTACAGGAAAACTATTTAAACTGGCTCAGTCCTCTCTGGCTTTGCCTGTGACAGGTTTCCCCTGTTGTTTCCTTGTGAGTGTTGATATTGCTTCCTCTGTTATTGACCTCGGCTTGCCTTGACTTTGTTTTGTCCTCCGTTTATGTACTTCGTTCCCGCTCGTGTATGCAGGACGTTCTTGACCGTTACCGACTCGGACCGTTTGACCTTGCGTTTTCCCTGATGGCTCTGCACTTAGCAGCGTAGGTACTGTCATCCAGTTGGGGTCTGCCGCCTAGGGCAGCACGCCAAGTAGGCAGGGACAGTGGGCTGGGTGGCAGTCAGGGCCCACTGCACCTCCTCTGATGTGACAGTACCCTTCCAATTCTTCATGGAGGCAACATAATTTTTGGGTTAGTCCTTTCCTCACTCATCTGTTGACGTGGAAGCGTATATGAAAAGGGTTGACATGCTGCCAGCAGAGAAAGACAGTAAAGATAACCTAAACTCTCACCATTATACACTACTCACAAAAAGTTAGAAATATTTGGCTTTTGCTTGAAATTTCGGGATGAACATAAAAGTTCTTGAATTTCCTGAATCGCCCAATAAATTTAGGGCATTTGAATTATGGTTTAAACGGTCTTCCTCATAATGCTGTTCACATTTTGATATCATGAGACCAACACAACAGCTTACAGTTTATCAACATTACATCGCCATTGCGAGACTTCAAGCAGGATGCTCTCATACGAAAGTGGCCACTGAGCTTAGAGTGTTACAGAGTGTCATCAGCAGGTTGTATCAGAGATACAGAGAAACTGGAAGAGTCACAGAAAGGCAAAGAAGTGAGCGTCCTTTGGCTACATCACTCACTGATGACCACCCCATTGTAAACAATGCCCTACGGAACTGGATGATGAATGCCGCACAACTCCAGGAACATTTAAGGGAGGTGAGAGGTAACAAAGTGTCACGTCAGACCATTTGTAACTATTTACATCAGTGTGGTCTGCTTGCTAGTTGACTGGCAAAGGTATCTTATTGGTACCTGACCTGGCTGATGCACAGTGCTCTCCCTGACGTCTCCAGCATAGTTGGTGGCCATAATTTCAGAGGAAATTGAATTTCATAACTAAGCAGCACTGAGGACCACTTGTCCAGCATAAATGCTCCTTGGCTCATGTAATACCATGATACCTGTGCCTGGTGATGTGGTCAAGTACCCTTGCCAATCATCTAGCACACAGACCACGCTGATGTATACCATCACCAATGGTCTGACGTGGCACCTGGTTGCCTCTCACCTCCCTTAAATGTCCCTGAAGTTGTGTGGCATTGATCATCTGGTTCCTCAGGGCCTTATTTACAATGAATTAGTCATTAGTGTGTGATGTATCCAAAGAACATCCACTTCTTTGCCTTTCTGTGACTCTTCCTTTCTCTCAGTATCTTTGTTGCAACCTGTTGATGACACTCTGTGACACTCTGAGCTCAGTGGCCACTTCCGTCTGAGAGCATCCTGCTTGAACCTCACAATGGCGATATAATGTTGATCAATTGTAAGCTGTTGTCTTGGTCTCATGATGTCAAAATGTGAACAGTGTTATGAGGAGGACTGTTTAACTCCCAATTCAAATTGATCCCCTAAATTTATTGGGCATTTCAAGGATCAAACACCTGTTCTGAATTTTGCCATTAAGCTCCTTGTTAGAGATCAGCAAGTTGTGTAAAAAGTACTAAAACACTGAACAGCTGGACATGTAAACTCTAAAGTTAGGAAATGGTCTCATTCGGTTCATTTAACAAAAAAAAAAAATCTAAAAATTTTACATTCATCCTGATGTTTCAATCAAAAGCCAAATATCCCTAACTTTTTGTGAGTAGTGTACATACTCTGTCTAGATTCTGAAGGCAATGTTAATGTCCTTGAATATAACTTTACTTCAAGGGTATTCATTATGTGCCAAGATCTTAAAGTGTTAAAAGATCACATAATTTGACATTAGGATGAAAATTGCATTAAAAACATTACTATTCGTATTCTGGAAATTAAATATTCAGAACATTTACATGATTATTTAATATTCCATTATGTAAAGAAGAATACAGTAAAAGGTTGCTGATGCCTACAATACTATGTCACTAATGTCTAAATATGAAGCATACAACACCTAATTGATGACTTGTATTTTGCCTGTATTTCAGCTGTCTTCATTGCAGAACGTAAAGGGGTTGCCCAGGTCATTTTAATAAAAAAGTAAGGATTCTGCTGCCCTGATAAAATAAAAGTAGCTTATAATTACCTTTCCTCTCACTTAAGTTCCAGCGCTGCCATGTCAGGCCTCTCCACCCTTTCCGTCTACTTTCAGGCGATTAACGGAAAATTTTACCGCGCAGCCTTGTTACCATCGCTGTTGGGATGTACGTCAGGTCTTGTCTGACATCCCGTTCTAAACTGAAGGCTACGAGCCTTGATAAATGGCAGGTGACGTTTCACTTGGCTGGAAACAGAAGTTAACAGCAGACTGACCGAGGCGGTGGGGAACCCTACACTGGAATGCAGTTGGGAGGAGAGGTGAGTATAGCCCTTATTATTTTACCGGCCAGCAGAATATTAAAAATGTTTATTAAAATGACCCAGGCAACCCCTTTTTTATGTGGTGTACAAAAAAAGGGACACATATTAATTAAAAACACGTTCTGTCCCTTTTCCCTTAAAAACGAGGGCTAAAGAAATTTAAGGATTCTGCTGCCCTGATAAAATAAAAGTAGCTTATAATTACCTTTCCTCTCACTTAAGTCCATGTGCGTGCCATGTCACCATATCACCCGTTCAATTCCTCTTACATCGTCTGACTTCAACGAATCACCGCATACATCTGTTACCATCGCTGTTGGCATGTATCTGCTACAGACATATAAGGGCTTGTTTTTTGCGGGACAAAATGTACTTTTTAACACTGCATTTGACCGTACCATATAATGTACTGGAAAACTGAAAACAAATTCTACGTTTGGTGATATGTTAAAAAAATACTTGTACCATTTTTGTGGGGGAGGGTTGCTCTTACGGTGGTCCCTCTTCAGTATCAATGATGTATTATCTGTATTTTGAAGGTCAATACGATTTTTGTGATACCAAATGTGTAGAGTTTTAGTACTTAAAAGAAAAAAAAAAAAAACATTCTCTACCTCTTAACTGTGTGCTGCAGCTCCATTTTCTGTGATCAATAACTTTATTTTCCCATCATATGGACCTGAGAGACAGCTAATTTGGTGCGGGCTAAAGTGTAGTTTTTAAATGGTACCATTTGGAATGCATGTGACTTTTTATTCCAATTTTCAGGAAACGTGAAGTGAGCAAAAACAAAATGCAATTTTGACACTTGGAATATTTTTCTTCTACAGTGTTCAGCATACAGGATAAGTGATGTTAGATTTTAGTACACCTCTGTGACCCTGTTACAGGGTGTCATTCAGAAGGAGGAACGGTGCATAGCAGCAATTATGGTGGCATCTAAAGGGATAAAATACAGGAATCTGAGCTGGCTCCATTCCATGCTGTTAGCGCCAGATGTCAGCTGTAATAATAAGCTGGCACCCACTGCGTAATGGGCTCTATACAATCTTACCAGCATAGTGATGTACCAGTATGTCAAATTTCAGTAAGTTGTTAAAGGGGTTTTGCCAAGAAGCAAACTACCCTTCTGAGGCCAGCTCATAACTCACTACAAGCTGGCCTCAGTGAATGGGGGAGGGCTGCGCTTACTCTTTGTTCATTCTTTTCTATGGCAATTCCGAAAATAATTGAGCAGGTGTGCTGAGGCCAGCTCGTTGCAAGGTAATAATTAGGCCAAAAAGGGTTTTTTCTTTATGGCAAAACCCTTTTAAGACTGTCTGTTTTAATTTCAGTAAGGTGTTAAACGGGTTTTGCCATGAAGCAAACTACCCTTCTGAGGCCAGCTCATAACTCACTACAAGCTGGCCTCAGTGAATGGGGGAGGGCTGTACTTACTCATTGTTCATTCTTTCCTATGGCAATTCCGAAAATAATTGAGCAGGTGTGCTGAGGCCAAAAAGGGATTTTTCTTTATGGCAAAACCCTTTTAAGACTGTCTGTTTTAATTATGGACATCCAGCAAATTCCTCTACAGCAGGTCATAGATCAGACGCATTCTAGCGCTCGGGCGACAGTTCTGGCTCAGGTACACCACTTTGAAAGTGGTATACCTGTTCCAGCAGTAACGCACCCAGAAATGCCATAGCTACGGTTCTAGTGCGCCCAGCCCTCCTGAGATTGGGCGCATTACAAAGTGCCACGGGCGTTATGCAATGCACCCGAGAATGGCGTGCGGGAGATTTAAACATGTATGAATGGGCCTGCGGCTGAAAAGATACCAGATATCTGGTGCAGCTCCATTCATACATGTCGCCCATAATATCTAAATTTTCTGTCATTTTTGCTAGTTGCTAGAAGAGTTTGGCTGGATAGACAGTTTTAGTGGATACAAAAGAAAAAGGAGTCACTGAATTTTTGACCCTGGGTTACCAGCTGATATGTAACTCTATATCCTGATCTGTCTCTATATGATACTTGAGTCAATAAAGCATTGTTATATGTGTGAGCAGGAGCTTTTAGCTTAGTTATTTGTCATAATTTACTCACATTCTGTGCAGTCCAAGTTTTAGCGAATTAGTGTTTTTAGTTCTCTCATACCATATGGACATCAAATCTCCAAAAATGTGCCAATGTAGCTCACACAGTGCGTGGGAGAAGAAGTGTGTCAGGATTGTCGATGACATAAAAGAGAGAGTGGATAGGAATGAAATCCACCCACGCAATGAAAAGGTTATTTACTTGTATGAAAACAAGGAAGATTCAGCTCCCGTTGTATGGCAGCACATCTTAATAACAGCACATTATTATTTTTAGTATTCAAATTATCATTACCCATTAACTTTCTACATTACTTCTCTCATTTGCATGGAGGATAATTATCCTTATTAGATTTCAGTAAAATCAAGGCAATTATTGTTCATTCCTCTTCTTATTTTCATTGCCCTCCCTGTCTCTCTTTATGGGGAAACTCACTTAGGTATCTCGACGAGAAGGTGGTTCAATGAATTTAATATCATGCAGAGACTCGGAGCAGGAAAGCAGCTGAAGGCTTTTGAAATCCCAAAGATATTTACATATCTTTTAGGTGTGATTATTTTTATGTGTGGCTTGCAGACTTTAATTTATCAAAGAGTAAGACTTTCTTGTAGGGAAAATGTCAGTATGTCTGTGTCTGGAAATACAATGAAACCTTCATTAAGCATGCTGTGTTTTGTTTCTTTTTAAATTGGTCTATTGGTATGTAACAATTTTGGGATTTAGCTAAAGCACAAAAGCGTATCCCCACATTCAGGCACTTTCACAACCACAACCTTCATCCTATCCTGCAAACCTTTAACCCTTAATTACCAGGTCTATTTTGACCTAAAGGATCAGGCATCTTTTTTTCTATTTTGTTAGTACCAACTTCCAAAAATCATAATTTTTTATTTTTCCATCAATAAAGTTGAGGGCTTGCTTTTTGCAGGATGAGTTGTAGTTTTTAATAACACCATTTTGGGGTACATATAACTTATTGAGTAACTTTTAGTAGCTCTTTCTTGAAGAACTGGAAAAAAAATGACAGGCAACCTATTAGGCAATGCTTCTAGCATGTCCTAATAGGCATACAGACATGGCAGGCCTTGACACCTTTGCCAAAGCCCCCATCTACATGGCAAAGATCAGCACCCGGCAATCCCATTCGCAGGGTGCCAATAGGTGACAGAAGGAGCCTCCTCTCTCTGTCAAACCTCTTAGATGCTACGGTCGCTGTTGACTGTGGTATCTAAAGCCTTAAATGGTTGGGATAGCATGGCTGTCAATCATTGCCAGGCTCCCAAAGCAATATGCACCTGCATGATTACAAACACATACATGTATGTCATTTTGTGGCAACAGGCCGCCAACTTACATGTACATAATCAGGATGGAACAACTGCCATAGAAGCCATAACGGCCCCCGGGGGACCCCGACTCAGCCAGAGATCACAGCATACCACTGTCACTGGCATTCAGGGGTATGTCACAGAGATCAACAACACCTATTTCTGGCCTATATACCTACCTATCTAGAGCCTTGCTTACCTACCTGCCTACCTATCGGGGGCCTTGCCTACCTACCTATCTGGGTCCTTGTCTGTCTACCTACTTGGGTATTAGCACGCATACCTGGGGTTACCTGGGGTCTTGCCAACCTACCTACCTGAGGACTTTAATGTGTACCTACCTGGGGCCTTGCTTATCTCTCTACCATTAGCTCTACCTACAGGGGTCTTACCTACATAATGTCCTATCTACCTAGATACTGTATTGGGTTGCCTACCTTATAGCATGGGTTTGGCTAACTAATTTGGAGAGCTGTTTGCATAATTGGGATCTACCTATCTAAAAGGGAGTCTACTTATCTGTAGGGTCGTATGTATTCATGCAGCCCTAGGTAGTTTAGATACCTGAAAGCCAAATACTGGTTTAATTTTTTCTAATTTTTTAAACTTTCCCCTTTGGACAATTCCAACCCCCAATTTTTTTAATA
>JAODAL010044609.1:0-32710 GCA_025379985.1 Phyllomedusa bahiana | reverse complement strand
AAATCCGGGCAGCATCACATAAGCGCCTCGGAAATACTTTGTTTAAAATTCCTGCTCATACGCTAAATGAAACATGTCACGAGCTGCAGGATTCCAGACACAGACTTTTAAAACTTTTACACGGTTTGGAATTCCATCTAAACCACCACACGGATCCCATTAGTTATTTCGAGTGGTTCTTTAATTTATTAATTTCAGTCCTTTTACAAAACTATTAAAAAAAAAAAAGAACGACTAGATCCGCAGCGCAGCCACGGGTTCCCAGACCGAGCCGCAAAAAACATGCTTGGAAAGACCAGAACGTATAGAAGTAAATTAAATGACTTGATGCAGTCTGGTTTCTGACCTCATCACTTTACTGAAACCGCCCCAACTAAAGTCACCAATTACTTAACTGTAAAAGCTTCAGCCCACTACTCTCTGCGGCTCCTTCTGGATCTGTCCTCTGCCTTTGATAGCATTGATCACTCCCTATTCTTACAAACTCGCTCTTCCTCTTGGCATCATGGACTTTGCTTTTTCCTGGAGCTCCTCTTACGTCACAGACTGAACATATACAGCATCTCCCACTCCACCTCACTCTCGCTGTTGGAGTCCCTTAGGGGTCAATCTTCTCTCTCTATAACCTTGGCCAACACATGACTTTCAGTACCAGGATCCCAGAATGTCTATCGTCCATATTCTTCTTCTCCTATCACTTCATCAAATTCAATAATGAGAATACAGAGCTCATCACCTTTCCCCAATTCCACTCTACATAATTTCTACCACTGTCTCCACAGTACCATGAATCCGCTGTCTTTGGATATCCTTAAGCTTCACACTGCATGATACAACATTTCCTGAACCGCTCATTTCTCGACCGAATCCGCAAAAATGCCCTCATCATTTACCACCTAGACTACTGTAACATTCTTCTCTGTGGCATGCCTCACTCCATCCTCAACTCCGCTGCTCGGCTGATCTCCCTCTCTCCTCACTTCTCCTCTGCCTCTCCCCTCTGCCAATCCCTTCACTGGCTTCCCATTGTCCAGTGAATTCAATTCAAGTCACTAACCATGACCTACAAGACTCTCCATAACCTCTCCCCTCAATAGATCTCTGCCTTAACCTCCAGATACCTCCCCTCACGCAATCTCCAATCCTTACAGGACCTTCTTCTCCGCTCTCCTCTTATCAGCTTCTCACACAACTGGATCCAATACTTCTCTTGTGCTTCCCCCACACTCCAGACCTCATTACCCTAACCCAAGACTCTCGGCCACCTTTACAATTTTCAAAATTAACCTGGAAACTGCTCTCTTCAGGATAGCCTACAATCTACAATATCCCCAAAGCCCCTACACCATAATACACACAGCTCTGTCCCTCACCTACTGTCTCCCCCCCCCCCCCCCACCTCCCCATTCTAGATTGTAAGCCCTTGGGAATGGGATTCTCCTCCTCCTGTATCAGTTTATTTAGTGCTACTATTTGTTCTGGTCTCATGTTATGTATTTGAACCCCTTTGGTTTTACAGCACCCTTAGATTAAAGGCGCTCAAAAAAAAAAAGTAAAAATAACTGAGCCCCATGTTGCTTCCCTGCTGCCACATTAAGGGTATGTTTACAGGAGAAGGATATGCTGTGGATTATTACAGTAGCAGCAGAGTGGATGGGAGTTTAATGGGGTTCTCTGGGAAAAGAAAACTAAATACATAAACTAAATCCTAAATATCTTTAATTTGAAAAGTCTGCTCGTTTTGTCTACGGGATAATCATTATAGAAGAACAAAATGGCCTCCGGGCTACTTCCTCAGCAGAAACCTGTCCTACAGGAAGTAGGACAGACACGGAGTTACTTCCTAGTTATGCTGAATGACATCACTGAGCACGGGTGCTGTGCTCAGTCAATTCGACAGACTTGTGGTATGAGGGACGGCTCTGCAGAGCAGAAAGGAGACAGAGCTTTACACGCACACGTGTGTGTGCTGTCTGTATATATTTGGTGTGGATGTAGTATATAGAATTTACAGCACAGCTGGGAGTAATTAGGCTGCTGTGGAAAACGTAGTCTTTATACAGCGCCTAGAAACTGTAGCTCCAGCCACTAGCCCAGTGAGGAGAAAGAACCAGCAAAGCAATAATATACGATATAACAGCGTTTGTAAGTAGTTTACACACTGGATTATATGTTCTTATTTTTGGGGGTTTCTCACACAACCCCTTTAAGAAGTTTTTTTTCTCCACACTATGAGAGACAAAAATCAGCATGGACATCTGTGGTAAGGATTTTAAACTTGCAGGATCAATTTTTTGTCTTTTTTTTTAATCCTTTTTACTTGCATTGTACAATACACACCAAACTCACTCAAAATCAGCAAAATGTACACCAAATGCCACATGTATGAAAACAGCAGTAAAACCCTCTGATGCCCATAGCAATCAGTGCTCATAGCAATCTGAGCCCTACCTTTATTTTTCCAGAGCCCTATATGACATGAAAGCTGGGCTCCAATTATTTGCTATGGGCAACAAAGAAAGTCTTACTGCTGGACAGTTTTCATGCATAAGGACCCATGTGTATTTTTTAGCTTTAAAAGTGTGTTTACACGGTGGATTTGCAGCACTTAATCAGCTTGGCAACCACGTCTAATATCCATGCCAGTTAAGCGCTGATTTTGAATGTGGATTTGACGCCGATTTCAGAGGCCAATTTTAGCCTTCATATACTATGTGAGGATTAAGCGCTAAATTCGCCTCAGGAATGGACATGTCAGTTCTTATTTGGAAGTGAAAATTTTCAGCACCGAAAAGAAATCCATGCAGAGGAAAATCAGTGCAGTGCTTACAGTGAGGTGGATTATCAATTAGAAACAATGTGAGGCGGATTGCGGTAAGATTTGGATGCTAAGGCTGCGTCCACACAGCAAAGTACAATATTTGAACAGTATTTTAAACTCTGTTTTAGTTTTTTTGCACATTTATTTTTTTTTACGGGTTTCGGATTCAGCCATCTGATTGAATAGAACAATAATCCACCGTTTTCCGAATAAAATCCGATCGAAGAAACGGACGATTTAGAAATCCGACCCGGGTAGACTACAGCTTGGATTTTCTATTGAGGTTTGTGGGGATTGTTTACAGTATGTTTTTCACGGATTTCAAAATCCAAAAACTATGTCAAAAACCGACCGCAAATCCTTGCCGTGTAGACATACCCTAATTCTGAATCATTTTCAGCCCGGAATCCATGCCAAAATCAGCATCTAAATCAGTCATGTGAACACACCCTAAGGCTAGGTCTACGCAGCTAATGTTAAAATACCGTTGAAAATCCGACGTTATTTTAACAGTGGCTTTTGGGGCAGGTTTGCGCAAAAAAAAAAACGCAGTCGGTTTTCAGATTTGCTGCTGGCCCAGTACACTGATTGTATGGGAATCCGATGGCAATCCGCGGGAAGATAGAACATGTTCTAGCTTCCAGCGGAGGAGCGGCTGTTTGGAGATCTGACGGTAGAAAATCTGTGCCTACTTGTAGTGGTCTACGGGGCATTGGTTACAGTCGGATTTCCGGCGGATTTTAAAAACTGAATTTGCCGAAAAGCTGACCAGAAACCAGTGCTGTGGAGACATAGCCTTACTGGAGAAATGTGCAGAACAATACATTTCTATTCAAGTTAAGTTTAAATAAAATAAGTTCTGTCTCCCACTATGTGATGTTTTTTACTTTGTAGTTGAAGCCGCGACCCAGTGGTAAATGATGGAAACCAATGACAGAACCCAATGAACTGCAACATGCAATAGTCTGGTGGGATTCTGTCCTAGTGTCTGTATTTGTAGTAAAAAGAGAAATTGCTGCATACTGTCATTTGCAGACCGCTGATGATGAATACCAATGTAGAAAATCGCATACGTTCATGCATACTGAACAAAAAAAATACTGCACAATCCTTCTCTATTCCTCAGCTGCAACACAACACCTAAGCAATTTCGAGAATGCATAAGAATGAGAGGGAATCAATTTAGAGAACTGTTGGACAAACTCAACAGCTATCGGAAATGTATTGTCAATTTTAAGGGGGTTTTCCCATCTCACACATCTAGGGACCTGCACCTATATTAAGAACAGAGCCGCAAAAGTTTCCATTCACAACAGAGACTTGGTACTCTCTGTTCTGTTCTAGAGAAGTTTCGAGTGCAGCTGAGCCCACCTGCGGAACTCCCATTGAAATGAATCAAAAGTGGTACAACCAACTTTCCATTCTGAATAGACACTGTCAGTGGTCTGTTCTCAAGATAGGTGCGGCAGCCAGAGGTTAGACCTGCACCTATCTATATGCTATAAATGTGTGAGGTAAGAAAACTCCTTTAAAAAGGAAAAGAGACAATTGAAGTGCTTTGCACCAAAATGATTAAAAGGCAACGGTCTCATAATTTGGTGCATTTGGCTCAAAATCTACTATAAGTAGAGAGAGATCTGTGCCATAAAACTGCACTATTGTCAAGTTTTCCATGTGCCTCCGATTTTATATGAAGGTTTTTTTTTTCCCTTTTAAAGGGGTTCTCTGGGACTATCTTTTTATTTGTTATAGGGATCAGAACTGTATTATATTAAAAATTTTAATTCCTTGTACATTGTTTTGGGTGTATTTCGGCCCAAAATAGACGCCAAGATACGGCGTATGAACATCCGCTTACTGAATCTGTCAGCTGGGCTTTACCGTTCCACTTTTCCGGAGGATGTGTTCCAGCACACAATGACTCAGTCAGTACTGACTGGACAATATGAGACGGTGTTGGGGTAAACACCTAACTGGCAACAACCACCTGACAAATTCAATACTGCATTACTAGTAGGAATAAGTTACACAACCGTTCAAAAGTTTGGGGTCACTTAGAAATTTCCTTATTTTTGAAAGAAAAGCATTTTTTTTTTCAATGAAGCTAACATTAAATGAATCAGAAATCCACTCTATACATTGTTAATGTGGTAAATGACTATTCTAGCTGCAAACATCTGGTTGTTAATGCAATATCTACATCGGTGTATAGAAGCCTATTTCCAACAACCATCACTCCAGTGTTCTAATGGTACATTGTGTTTGCTGTGTAAGGTCTCGTTCACATGGCTTATTCTGCCGCGTATTGGCGCCGTACTGCGCGCCGGATTTGCACTTCAGTACGGCGCCAATCCGCGGCAGCAATTACGGTAACCACTGCTCTCATAGAGAACAGTGGAATCCGTCGCTCCTTCCCGCTCGGCGAATCCGCCGCGGAGGGAGAAAAGTGACATGCACATTATTTACCGGCGCGGACGCGCCGTAAACAATGCATTGTCTATGGGGCCGGGAGCGGCGCCCCCGCCGCGCTCCGCCCCCGTCCCTTATTCACGGCGGAATAAGCCGTGTGAACACGGCCTAAGAAAGCTATTGGATATTTTGAAAACCCTTGTGCAAGCATGTTAGCACAGCTGAAAACAGTTTTGCTGATTAGAGAAGCTATAAGGCCATGTTCACAGGGCTTAAAATGGGCCGTATTTCGGTCCGTAAATACGCGCCGAAGTGCGCTAAATACGGGCCGAAAACGGCCCCGTCATTACGGTAATCCACAGTTCTCTTAGAGAACTATGAAATACGTCTCCTCTCCCTGCTCGGCGAATCCGCCGGGCGGGGAGATAAGCGACATGTGAATTACCAGCGGCGTATACGCGCCGCTGGTAATGCAAGTCTATGGGCCGGCGGAGTGCCGGCCCCCCGCTCCCACCCCACCCCCGTCCACACGGCGTAATTGCGGGGCGTAATTACGTCCCGCAGTTAAGCCGTGTGAAAATGGCCTAAAACTGACCTTTCTTTGAGCTTTGAGAATCTGGTGCATTACATTTGTTGGTTCAATTAAACTCGCAAAATGGCCAGAAAAAGAGAACTTTCATGTGAAACTCGACAGTCTATTCGTGTGCTGAGAGATGAAGGCTATTCCATGCGAGAAATTGCCAAGAAACTGAAGATTTCCTACAACGGTGTATACTACTCCCTTCAAAGGAGAGCACAAACAGGCTCTAACCAGAGTAGAAAGAGAAGTGGGAGGCCCCGCTGCACAACAGATCAACAAGACAAGTACATTAGAGTCTCTAGTTTGAGAAATCGGAGCCTCACAGGTCTTCTACTGGCAGCTTCATTAAATAGTACCCGCAAAACGCCAGTGTCAACGTCTACACTGAAGAGGCAACTCCGGGGATGCTGGCCTTCAGGGTAGAGTGGCAAAGAAAAAGCCATATCTGAGACTGGCTAATAAAAGGTAAAGATTAATATGGGCTGAAGAACACAGACATTGGACAGAGGAAGATTGGAAAAAAGTGTTATGGACAGACGAATTGAAGTTTGAGGTGTTTGGATCACACAGAAGAACATTTGTGAGGCGCAGAACAACTGAAAAGATGCTGGAAGACGCCTGACGCCATCTGTCAAGCATGGTGGAGGTCATGTGATGGTCTGGGGTTGCTTTGGTGCTGGTGGAGGTCATGTGATGTTCTGGGGTTGCTTTGGTGCTGGTGGAGGTAATGGGATGGTCTGGGGTTGCCTGACACCATCTGTCAAGCATGGTGGAGGTCATGTGATGGTCTGGAGTTGCTTTAGTACTGGTAAAGTGGGAGATTTGTACAAGGTCAAAGGGATTTTGAATAAGGAAGGCTATCACTCCATTTGCTACCAACCATTACCCTGTGGGGGGGGCTTGATTGGAGCCAATTTCATCCTGCAACAGGACAATGACCCAATGCAACTCCAAAATTTTGCCAGAAATTTAGGGAAGAAGCAGGCGGCTGGTATTCTTTTCTGTAATGGAGTGGCCGCGCAGTCACCAGATCTCACCCCTTAGCTGTTGTGGGAGAGCACTTGACCGTATGGGACACAACAAGTGCCCATCAAGCCAATCCAACTTGTGGGAGGGTCTTCTGGAAGCATGGGGTGACATTTCCCCAGATGGTCTGCAATGCTGGAATTGCTGCAAAGGGAACGTTCTTTGACAAAAGCAAAGTTTGAAGTAGAAAATTATTATTTCAAATAAAAATCATTATTTCTAACCTTGTCAATGTCTGGACGATATTTCTATTCATTTTGCAACTCATTTGATAACT
Source organism: Phyllomedusa bahiana (assembly GCA_025379985.1). Lineage (NCBI taxonomy): Eukaryota > Metazoa > Chordata > Amphibia > Anura > Hylidae > Phyllomedusa > Phyllomedusa bahiana. Next base: position 25,597 of record JAODAL010044609.1, on the reverse strand, counting down.
AAAAGTAGGAGTTTTCAGTGAAAACACAAAATTGTCTGGTGACCCCAAACTTTTGAACGGTAGTGTATGTTCACATGGCCGATTCTGACGCTGTTTTTGGAGCGTTTCTGTAAAAACAGCCTCCAAATGCCCCCTGTTCATTTTCATTGTTTCCTATTGAAAACCACATCGTAGTTCACACATGGTGAGGTTTTTACATCTTCCATAGCGGTTTCTGGAGCTGAAAAAGTGTAATGTCAATTCTTGAGGTGTCTTACACGTGTAAAATGCCCATAGGAAACAATGGAGAGCTCCAAAAGCACGTCCACTAGTGCAGTGCATTTTCAATGCATTTTTGGATGAGGTTTTGGAAGCTCTCCATTGATTCCAATGGGCATACGTATGGGTGGTTTCAGAAGGAAAACAGCACTGAAAATCACATCTAAAACCACGTGGAAAAAGACTCATCCTCATCTGAAATCCTCATCTGAAAACCGCTGCAAATCAGTCACTGAACATACTCTAAAAAGGTAGGTACACGTGATGTATTTGTGGGGCGTACTTAAACTAATTGCAAACGTATGGCTATGTTCACACGGCGTCTTTTAAGACGTATTTTGGGGCATAATTGTGCCCCGAAGTACCTCCTGTAATTATGGTAATCATAGCTCTCAGAGTCCCCGCCGGCAGAAAGAAGTGACATGTCACTTCTTTCTGCCGTATGCGCGTCATGGATAATGCAAGTGACAGAGGCTGGCCCCCTGCGTTTTAGAAGAACGTGCTGATCAATGCGTTCTTTAAAACACACGGCGTCTTGTGGCGCGCAAAGTCACGCACCGCAAGACGCCGTGTGAACATACCCTAATGCGCCCGAAGTACACCCCACAAATATGTTAAAATCATAGCACTATGAGTGCTAGGATAACCCGCCATATTCCCCAGCGCACACTGAGCGCCTATAAAAAGAAGTAAAATGTAATTTCTTTCAGGCAAGTACATGCTGGCCAGCGCATACTTTCAACAGCAGGTCTATTGCAGCATGCAAAGGTACGCTACCACAACAAGGAGTTATAAAGGTACGTTCACATGGCGCACAGTACGCGCCGCAATACGCCGGGTGTTTTAGAAGTACGCACTGGTCAGCGCTTACTTCTGAAGTGCTCAGGGGGTCATCTCCATTCACTTCTATAATCCACGGTGCATAAACGCCAGGAAGAAGTGACATGTCACTTCTCTCTATCAGCGTACAAATGGGGGTAATTCATAGATCTCTATAAGAGAAATGCATTACCGTAATTTCGGGGGTGCAATTCGGCAGTATGGAAGCGCAATTACGCACCGAAATACACCCTGCAATTACGCTGCGTGAACATACCCTTAAAGGGGTTGCCTCACTATAAGGATTGCTTTTTATGTTAAAGCTCTTGCAAAAACAAGTCACTTTGCATTATGTGTCATTAACAATGTTCTACCTATTCTGAGATATCCCCTCTTGTATAGGCTGCATCAGCTCCTCAGGTTGCTATAGCTACAGAACTGTTTGATCTCTCCTGATAGGCTGCCAGCACTGGTTGCTATAGCTACAGACCTGGCTTCTACTGCAGCCTAGTAGAAGCCAGTAAACACGCCCCTGAATTCAAAATGAAAGCAAGAAAACAGGACTGAGGTGAGATGAATCAATGTAGTGAGACAACCCCTTTAAGGAAGAATTGTTATTTCACTGAAACAACCAGGAGCAGCCACAGGGTTTTTTTTCTTTTTTTAATTATGCAGAAAAATTGGCTCTACTGTATTAGCAAAATCCCATGATGATTAATGACATAACATTTAAATGAGAGGATCTCTTTAGCATCCAGTATTTAGAGACGTTGCCAAATATGATGTCGTGTGTCCCTGATTAACTCGGCAAATACATCCACTAGACAAGCACAGACAATGTCTGTTACTATTGAATGTAGTCACGAGGGCAGAGGTGAACAGCTCCATACACAATATCATATTATCGCTTAGCGGAAAACATTTCCTCCAGCGTAACCAAACTCAGAACAGGAAAGGAAAGAATTTCACTCAACGTCACCAGGGCATATGAGGCCATAGAGCGGGGGGCACAACGGGGAATCCAAGTCGGCTCAAACTGCAGACAGATGTATAGATTCCTTATACTCAGAAAGACCGCCGATACTTTTCAATAGCAAAACTTTTGGTTCCCGACGACAAAGTTGTTCCTTTGATCAGAACATCTATCACCACGGCTGTGGAGTCGTACTAACATAGTAGAGGAGGTTGGAAAAAGCCACAGGTCCATCAAGCTCATCCTATAATCCTAGTGTTGATCCAGAGGAAGACAAAACCTCCTGAGGCAGATGCCAATTGCCCCATACAAGAGAAAAATTCCTTCCCGACTCCAAATGGCAACCAGAATAACCCGAGAATCAACGTCCTATCTCCAGACTCTAGTCTACATAACCTGCGATACAACATTTTTCAAAAAAAACATCTAGGCCCTTCTTGAACTTGGTAAACTAGCCTCACCACCACCACCTCTTGTGGCAGGAACTTCTATAGTCTCACGCTATTAGGACAAGGATTTATAGTCTGTTTTTGACACGGTTTTCAGATTTTGAAACCAGTGAACAACCCACTGCAAACCATCCCCATAGACCTGAATAGAAAATCTGAGCTGTAGTCTACATGACTACACAGCAACCCACTGCAAACCATCCCCATAGAGCTCAATAGAAAATCTGAGCTGTAGTCTACACAACTACCCACTGTAAACCATCCCCATAGACATCAATAAAAAATCTGAGCTGTAGTCTACACAACTACCCACTGTAAACCATCCCCATAGACATCAATAGAAAATCTGAGCTGTAGTCTACACAACTACACAGCAACCCACTGCAAACCATCCCCATAGACCTGAATAGAAAATCTGAGCTGTAGTCTACACGACTACACAGCAACCCACTGCAAACCATCCCCATAGACCTGAATAGAAAATCTGAGCTGCAGTCTACACAACTACACAGCAACCCACCATAAACCATCCCCCCAAAAGAAAGAGCTCATTTAAGAAAAGACCACTGACTGGTTTGTTCGTAGCACATGACTACACAGCAACCCACTGCAAACCATCCCCATAGAGCTCAATAGAAAATCTGAGCTGTAGTCTACACAACTACACAGCAACCCACTGCAAACCATCCCCATAGAGCTCAATAGAAAATCTGAGCTGTAGTCTACACAACTACCCACTGTAAACCATCCCCATAGACATCAATAGAAAATCTGAGCTGTAGTCTACACAACTACCCACTGTAAACCATCCCCATAGAGCTCAATAGAAAATCTGAGCTGCAGTCTACACAACTACATGGTTTTCTTGAGTTCATGTTCCAAAAACAAAAACTTTAGAACATGCTCAATTTTCTGCCATATTTCACTCAGAAAATGGCAGAAAATTAACTGTTCATTGTCAATGGGCTGGCAGAATCGGAAAACCGCGATAAAAAAAACTGTGCAAAATAAAGTGAAAAAAACCCCACAAAAACTGGTCGGACTCCAATTCAGAATCCAACCAGTACTAGTGCTTTGTCATGTGGACGCAGCCTTACAATAGAGAATGCTGTAGAGAATGCCCCGCTGTCATTATTACAAGCCGAGGTATAAGGGTACATTCACACTGTTTTTTAGGCCATATTGTAACGTGTATACCGCCTCAGACCATGTTCAATTCTTCGGTCATTGAATAAAATGTAAAATACGCTTTGTCATTCACACTGAAGCGTATTTAACAATTGTAATTGCGAGACTGTTTTGGCTGCAATTACAGCCGTAAAAGTGACTTCAATTTTTGAGGCACTGACGCAAGTAAAATCACCACAGGAAACAAAAGGGGGATAGGATTTCTCAAAATATGCCTCTGCATTTTTTTGAAGCAGATTTGGAGGTCGATTTTGAAGAGTAAATTTTCTCTTCAAAATAGGTTGTGTGAACATACACACGGCGTATTGGGGCGCGTATGGTATGCACCGCAATACGCCGGCACCCAGCCGGCCCCATTGGCAATCATTGTCAGCAGCGTGTAAGCGCTGCTAAAAATTAACATGTCTCTTTTCTCCCCCCGTGCGTACAATACGATTGTATTGTACATCCGGTGAGAATGCATAATTCATAGTTCTCTATGAGAGCCATGACTTACCGTAACTGCGGCAAGCATTCTGCTGCATATAAAGCGCAATGCGCGCAATTACGCTTACAAAGAAGCCGTGAGAACATACCCTAAGAAGATCACACAAAAGATGTGTATACGCTCCTTTCACATTTTTGTGCAGAGCGGTATGATCACATGGCGTATTTTTAAGTATAAATTTACGCTTCCAAATCTGCTGTATTTCGGCAAACCGCAGCCAGAAACCATCCCCCTACACGTTCAAAAGACGGTAAAATAATCAGAATCAGACTGGTATTTTGTCAGTGCCACGTGGCTGTAGCCTAAGGGTATGTTCACACGGCGTAATTGCGGGGCGTAATCCGGCATGTAATTGTGCTGCAATACGTCCAAAATGCACCCCACAATTACGGTAATTTATAGCAAATTACACCCATCTTCCCCGGCATACAATATGCGCGTTTTGTACACCGGGACAAAGAGGTGACGACACTTCTTCCCGGCATTTATGCGCCGTGGATAATAGAAGTGAATGGAGCCAGGCCCCGGCACTTTATAAGTAAGCACTGGCCAGTGCATACGTCTAACACCTTGTGTATTGCGGTGCGTACTGTACGCGCCAGGTGCCTGTTCGCATGACGTAATTGCGGAGCGTATTTCGCACAAAACACATGAAATATGCTCTGCAATTATGGTAATCGCTATGACTTCCTGGCGCGTTTTGAACGCCGGGTGAAAGAAGTAACAAGTCACTTCTTCGCGGAGTTTACGCACTGGGGATGACAGAAGTCCCCCTGCTGGCCAGCACATAAAACATCCAGCGTATAGCAGAGCGCACTTTACGCCGTGTGAACATCCCTTTACTGCCTAAACAGTCCTCCAGGTAGTCTGTGCACCCTACACACTTCGGATCTATAAGCATCAACGGAGGAGGTTCCGAAGCAATTCTATAGTTAACAAGCAAAGTATGGAACAAATTCTGTAAGAATATTTCAGATTTCTATTTTCAAGCCGACCCTGCACCCGCTTTGAAGTTTTCCTGGGTCGGTTTGGAGACGCAAAGGGCGGCACGGTGCAAGAAGTTACTTGGTAAATTTATGGCTCTGTCTACAATTGTTCCCGAAAGAAAAGAAAGCGACCTTGCAAGCAGCGCCCGGAGTCTAAGGTCACAGCGGCCACTTTCCTCCTCAAAAGGAACAAATGATCTCATTCTGAACCTGCAGAAGACGCTGCTGATGACGTCACTGGGCCTCGTGCACAGAACCATTAGAACCTGCGAGCCCCAACGTTCTAATAACATTCCAATAAGACACAATGTGAACGTTCCATAGAGCCGAGTGCAAGTCATCACAGCGAAGCCGGCTGGCCACAGGGGGCGATAGTCCTTGCCAGGGGCGACTGCCTGGCATTGTGCCAAAAACAGAATAAGGACTTAGATGCCAAATGTAAGCATCGGGCATGTCATGAGGACACTCCACACCGCGAGAGGGACCCGGGGAGGCGCCGCTGCGCAGCTCCATAGGCCTTCACAAGGAATACCGAATGCGCAATTAGAAGAGACAAGCGGACAAGAGCCGGTGACGCGTCCGTCTCCACACGTCAGCCCCAGCGCGCAGTCTCCTGCGCCGTCCTCGCGGCTCACCTTTCTTCTGCGCCGTTTAATAATGGACTCGGCGGCGAAAACCCGCTCCCCGACTGCAGACAGCTCCATGTTCAGCGAGGCCCCGGCCAAGACTAGCAGCCGCAACAGCAGAAACCCAGCAGCTCCTCCTCCTCCCAGAGAACTGCTGTCACCTCGGCTGTGGCCACGCCCCTTCCCGCTGTCAACGTGTTATCCCCGCCCACTCTCCCTGTCACTGAGCCGCCGGGACACGCCCACTTTAAAGTTCTCCATTTTCTACAGCCTCCTGCCTCTCTCGTGCAGAGCCTCAGCCCCTCCCCGCACGCGGCACGGTTAGGCCCCGCCCCTCGGTAGTGGTAGTAGTAGGGGCGCGCGCGCGCTCTCTCTCGTGCAGGAGGCGCGGGGTCGTCTAGGGCTTCTTTACTTGTTGGCGGGAAACGAGCTGGTCGCGTCCGTCCTCGCAGCAGCGCCGGCCCCGCCAACCTGCCTGACGGTCACCGACGAACATGTCGCCACTGGCTTGTGCTGTGTCACTCCTAGCTGAGGCTTATCAAATGTGCACTGCAATTTATTCAGTCGTCTGAGGATTTACTTACCTCAGTGCATGTGCAGACAGTGTATTGTGGTGCATGGTTTCACTGAAATACGTCTCAATGTGGAATACACCTCACCAGAGCTGGGAAAGGTATCCTGGTGCCCTAGGCAAACAAGGCATAAAGTGCCCCTCAAATAGAAAACTCAGCCCACTCCATGCCTCCTTGTGACACCTTTTCTGCCTGGGATGAAGTAGCGCCCTAGGTGGTCGCCTATCTTCGCCTACCCATTGTCCCGGCCCTGCACCTCACAAATACTATGATGTAAAATATGCGTATTTTACACTAGGAATTTTGCGCGTCTGAAAACAATTGTCCATTCTTTCAGGTGTGTACTTGCCATGAAAGAGGTACAAGGGGTTTTCTCACTTTAAAGAGTAGCTTTCACCATAAAGGGACAGTTAAATAAGGACTAAGCATTTCTTATGTGCTCTGAAGTGCACACAGATTTCTATGGTTACTTGAACACCAAATGGACTTCAGTTGTCTGATTAGCTGAGAACCCACCGATGGAATGAGATTGAAGCAAAGTAACTATATCTAACAAGATTAGCTTCACTAAGTAAAAGGTAGATGTGCTGGTAGGACTGAAAATCATGGCATTATCTGTAATCTTGTTAGACATAACAATTTTCTTAACAGCTGGCTAGAAGCTGAAAAAGCTAATTACTGCTGTAGTGCCACTCACAGCCTGAGGAGACAGTGTGAGTGCAAAACTACTAAAACTCAGTGAAACAGTGTGGTGAGAAAACCCGTTGAAGTATAGGGGGTAGAAATATGCCCAATAGCGCTTCCTCCCTTCTATGCCCTGCCATGTACCCAAACAGCAGTTTACACCCACATGTAGGTTATTACTGTACTTGGAAGAAAAGGTGTAACATTTTGGGGTCGGGATTTTTTTCCAGGATCCTATGTGAAAATGAAGCATTTCAGCTGAAACAGTAGATTGGGAAAAATTTTATTCATTTTCACAGCCTAAGGCTGGGTGCACACGGCTTATTTGTGGGGCGTAATTACGCCATGTGGGCAGGAGCGGGGGGGGGGGGGGGGGCGGCATCTCGCCGGCCCATAGACATTCATTACCAGAGGCGCGTATACGCCGCTAGTAATTAACATGTCACTTATCTCCCCCCGCGGCGGATTCGCCGAGCAGGGAGAGGAGACGTAATCCATAGTTCTCTATGAGAACTGTGGATTACCGTAATGACTGGGACGTATTCCAGACGTAATTTGCGCACTCCAGTGCGTAATTACGGACTGAAATAATTCCCATTTTAAGCCGTGTGAACATGGCCTAACACTTAAAAAATTGTGAAATGCCTGTGGGGTTGAAATTCTCACTGTATCCCTGGATATATTCCATAAGGGTTGTAGTTTCCAATATGCGGTGTTTTTATGGGTGTTTATTAAGTTTTAGCACCTTAAAGTGTTCACAAACCTGTAATGGTGTCTAAAATGTATCCTAATGAAAGACCCCAAAGTCCAGTAGGTGCTTCTTTTCTGAGATTTGTGGTTGAGATTAATAGTGCACTAGTGCCACATATAGGATAGCTCTAAAACCGTCAGAATCAGGGGAATCACTATTGAGTTCCAATCCCTGGTAACATCTACTGTGTTCCAGTAAATAAAGGATTAAAAATCTGCAAAAAAATTTAATTTTGAAATTCTACCTTCACTTTGCTATACTTCCTGTAAAGGACCTAGAGAGCTAATAAACTTCCTAAATGCTGTTTTTAATAATTTAAGGGGTGCAGTATCTTAGATTGGGTCATTTATGGGGTCATCTAACACAGAGCCCCCCCCCCCCACCCCTCCCAAAGCCACGTCAGAACTGGACTGGAACCTAAAAATAATCTGTGTTGCAAATTTTCTTGAAAATGTAAAAAATTGCCACTACATTTCTGAGCCCCCTAATGTCATAAAAAAAGTAAGATATTTAAAAATGATGCCGACGTAAAGAAGACATGGTATTTGCTAGTTATAAACTATTTTGTGGAGTATAACCATCTAACTCGCCAAGAAAGTTTTGAACTTTGAAACTTGCAAATTTTTCCAAACTTTCACGACATTTCGATATTTATCACAAAGAAGGATTGTATAGACCAATATTTTTTATTAATTTAAAGTAAATGACCCTCATTTACTATTGCTGTCTAAAAGTTAGCGAAAAGGTAGTCTAAAAATGCACCAGTTCAGCAAAGGGGCTCATTCTGCTTGGTAAATTGGTGCAGCTTTAGAATTGTCTTATTTTTAGACCAATTTCTTTTGGCTTATTTTCTATGCCAGCATTTTGGCGCGGCATGTCGCATTGTAACCACCCCACTTTCCTGTGAGGCCAAGTCCATCTGTTGAACAGTATACAGAAATGGTCTTAAAGGGGTTGTCTCACTACAAGGATTGTTTTTTATGTTAAAGATCTTGCAAAAACAAGTCACTTTACAATATATGTCCATTAACAGTGTCCTACCTATTCCTAGATATCCCCTCTTGTATGAGCTGCATCAGCTCCTCGGGTTGCTATAGCTACAGGCCTGTTTGATCGATCCTGATAGGCTGCCAGCACTGGTTGCTATAGCTACAGACCTGGCTTATGGAAGCATAATGTTCAGTTCACATGAAGAGCATTTCAAGACGGGATTCATGCGGATTCTGACTTTAAATTCTCGTCTGAAAGTAAAATCGTCTTCATTGATCCCGATAGAAAATACGAGTTGTAGTCCACGCAGTATCATGAAAAATCTGAAAAATTTACCATTTTTGGGTTGAGACAATTGCAATGATATACATTTTATATAGTTTTTATGTTTTATTACTTTTACACAATAGAAATAGGTCTATAAAAAATTGTGTTTTTATGTTGTCCTATTCTGACAGCCATAACTTTTTCATTTTTCCATATACAGAGCTGATTATGGGCTTGTTTTTTGCGGGATGAGTTGACGTTTTTATTATTACCATGGGGTGCATATGATGCTTTGATCACTTTTTATTAAGGTTTTTGTGAGGAATTTTGAACAAAATACAGCATTCCTGGTAGTGATTTTTATTTTTTACAGTGGTCACCGTGCAGTATAAATGAATGAGAGCTTTACTCAGCATGTCAATATGATTACAGCAATACCAAATTTTTTTTTCAATGTTTTACTGCTTTTACATAGTAAAAACACTTTTATTCAAAAAAGGAAAACACGTTTTCGCATTGCCGCAGTCTGAGAGCCATAACTTTTTTATTCTTCTGTGTATGGAGCTGTGTAGGGGCTTGTTTTTTGCGGGATGAGTTGATGTTTTTATTATTATTATTTTTGGGGGGACAAGACTTTTTGATCAGTTTTAAATCCGTTTTTTGAAGGCAGGGTGAAGAAAATACTGCAATCGTAGTAGTGTTTTTTATTTTTAACAGCGCTCACCGTGCAGTATCCGGTAGCACTTAAAAAAAAAAAAAAAGTATTTTATTGTGTAAAACAATATGCGTCGCTATCTTCTGATAGCCATAACTTTTTTACTTTTCCGTATACAGAGCTGTGTAAGGTTTTTTTTTTGTTTTTTTTTTGTGGGATGAACTGACGTTTTAATTGACATCACTAGCGTTTATATGAGTTTTTGATCGCTTTTTAGTCCATTTTATGTGCTGCGGGATTAACAAAATTTGCAATTTTGTGACTTTTTTTTGTTATGACGTTCACCGTACGGGTTAATTAACGTGACAGATTTAAAGGGTGGGTTGTTACGCATGCGGCGATACCAAATATGGGTACTTTATTTTTTGGGGGTGATTGGCGTTTGTTTTTTTTTTTGTGTTTTACTTTTTTAACCTTTTTGTTTACTTTTTCACACTTATTCACTTTTCCCCATAGGGAATTTGTAACAGCAATCTTCAGTTTGCTGTTACAATAGGAGATCAGCACACAGCATTACTGCTGTGTACTGATCGCCATAGTGACTGTCAATCACCATGCCCACCATGTCCAGAAAGCATCCGGGTTGTCGGGTAAGGGACCAGCGAGCGGCATCTCCGCCGCTCGCTGCGCCGGATCGCAGGCAGGAGGAGCTCACTCCTCCTGCCTGCAGCTTCATTATCACGACCATGATGTGTCACGATAATGAAGGGTTAATCACCGGCGCCCGGAGCGCACTGATGCGACATGAGGCAGCAGTAATATACAGTCACAATAATACAATAGAACCTTAAAACGTACAAAATTTAATGGGTCATCTTAAAACTTGACAAATAGACATTAACCCGTTACTCACAAGATGTCAGTCTCTTATAAAAAGAAAAGAAGCTTACCTCAAGAGTTTTTGCTGCGACTCTCCAGGTCGTTCAGGAATAGATCGTTCGCTCACACACCGGTGAGCTCGAGACGCCAGTGTCCAAAAGCATCGACAACGCACCTCCGTGCAGTAATATACCGCTGGTCCCATGTCACGATCATGCAGGGCTCGCCTGTAAGCCCGCACGATCGCCAGGACGTATGCATATGTCCATTTGTGGGAACGCATCTCCCGCCAGGGCCTATGAGTATGTCCAATGTCGGGATGGGGTTAATAAATATTAGTTTGCATCTTATTGAAGTAATACCCAAAGCTGGTAAAAAGGAGTAGAATTTCCTTTATGTCTTCTATATCATTTCCTGTCCTAGGGATGGTGGAGAGCCAGTATTGCTGTGAAAGCTAACAGAAGATCCAGTGACCAGTAAGAATAATTTTCATTTTAGAAAAAAAAATGACACTTACCTCTCCTCCATTGCCTTCAGCTTCTCTACTGGCTCCTGATTTCAAAATTAAAGGGGTTGTCTCACTACATTGATTCATCTTACCTCAGTCCTGTTTTCTTGGTTTCAGAGGCATGTGTACTGGCTTCTACTAGGCTGCAGTAGAAGTCAGGTCTGTAGCTATAGCACTGACAGCCTATCATGAGAGATTGAACAGGTCTGTAGCTATAGTGACCTGAGGAGCTGATGCAGCCCATACAAGAGGTGATATCTAGGAATAGGTAGGACACTGTTAAAGGACACATATTGCGAACTGGCTTGTTTTTGCAAGATCTTTAACATAAAAAGCAATCCTTGTAGTGAGACAACCCCTTTAAATAGGTGGACAGGCAAAGGAGAGGAAAATCACTAGTGGCACCTGCCCTATTCCTAGCTACAGAGTAGGTGAGGGATTTGTGGTTGGTGAAGGTGCAAGCAACTGGATGGGCCTCCTGGGCCGCGCAGAGGCTGCCAGCTTACGAGACCCAGCATCGCAGGGGGGTGATGAAAGCGGTGCGTCACGCCCCCTGCGACGCTGAGGTGTATGTACAGCGCTACCAAGCATTGTACATACAGGGGAGAAGACAGAACAGTACCGATACATCCTGCCTTCTCCCTGACTCTGACAGTGCGGCCGCTGTGAAACGGCCGTGCAGTCGGAGATCGGCGGGCGGTGCCCGCACCAAGGAGCGCTCCAGGCCCACTGCAGCGGCCTGGAGCCCGTAGAGATTTGGGACTCAGGCAGATTTATTCAGGGCTCGTGCCCCGAATTAAACTGCCTAGGGAAGCCCCTGCAGTTTGGTAAGACTCCCGGGCACTGTCCCTACCTGTTTCCATCGGGCATATGTGATTATATGCTTTAGTATTTAAAAGATGAAGCTCGGTGAGTATTAGAGATTCTCCCTATATCTACTGCTGCTATTTTTAGTTATAACTGCTCAGCTTGGCAGCCTCATTAGTTACCTATGTAAGATGGTATTTGTTCATACCGCAGATAACATTATTATTGATTAGTACTAGAGCTTTTCTGTGGTTATTTTGCCACGGTCTACTCCGGAAATATCATTTACTATTTATGCAACAGTTTATTTATTCCATCTTACTTCAAGATACATATATAAAACACTCCTAAATATTTTTTTAAATCTTCATTAATTTATTCTGTCAAAATTTTAGACCATAAAATGCATAAACATATGCTAAAGAGAATAAAAAGTCATAAGGCACTTGCGATTTTGTATTGTGAGCTCCTGGCGTGGAGTATCCTTGGTTTGAATTGCGATCTCCTGGCGTGGAGTTTCTTCAGACTGATTAGCAGTCTCCTAGCACGGAGGATCTTCAGGCTGAACGGTAATCTCCTGGCATGGAGAAACCTAAACTGGAAAGTAATCTCCTGGCATGGAGGGTCTTCAGATTTAGACCGATCAAATGCATAAACTATGCTAATAGCAGAATAAAAAGTCATGAGGCGTCTCCTAGCACGGAGTACATACAAGGTATGAGAACTAGATCTTTTCAGAGTCCTGCGGCCATAACGGCCTCAACAGGTGTGCAACACCGCGACGTTTCGGGGTCACGCCCCTTCCTCGGCTGTTATGCCAGGAGATTGCTACTCGGCACATTACCTACTCCATGCCAGGGGATCGCGATCTAGTCTGAAGACCCTCCATGCCAGGAGATTACTTTCCAGTTTAGGTTTCTCCATGCCAGGAGATTACCGTTCAGCCTGAAGATCCTCCGTGCTAGGAGACTGCTAATCAGTCTGAAGAAACTCCACGCCAGGAGATCGCAATCAAACCAAGGATACTCCACGCCAGGAGATCGCAATCAAACCAAGGATACTCCACGCCAGGAGCTCACAATACAAAATCGCAAGTGCCTCATGACTTTTTATTCTCTTTAGCATATGTTTATGCATTTTATGGTCTAAAATTTTGACAGAATAAGTTAATGAAGATTTGAAAAAATATTTAGGAGTGTTTTATATATGCATCTTGCAAGATGGTGGGGCGGACGTGAAGGCACCCATGTTATACACTCCAGCACAGGCGAGATTTAAATTTGAGGTCCTATATAATTAATTAGATTCCATCTTACTGCACCATCTGTAAATCACAGGACATACGGGACATGGCCCAAATATCAGTAACCCTAACTACTATACATGTCACCATAGTTTCTATGTGATATGTTAAGTTATAACTTTTGCTGGCAGGACTTATGGCCATAACTTTTTATATTTCTTGTCTCCCTGATGAACCCAAAAAATCCATGGGGGAAACGAGTTGGAGTTTAATTCCATATTATATTTATTTATTATATACCATTAGTTTCATATTTCTTCCGCAGGTGTCAGCTTGTTTTGTCCACTTCCCTAGTGTAAACCCCTATCTTGCCCACTTGTGGATGCAGGGAGAGGGTAGGGCCTCTTCACTAGGGACAGGTTCCAGGTCAGAGTCATCCTTATTGGTTCGATCACTCCGCTTTTTTGAGAGGTAGGGGTATATTTATTTGTCGTCCCCCCCCTTTCTTTTCTTATTCTAGGGATAAGTCTATAGGGGTCACTTGTGGTGTTTTGGGCGACATATATTTTATTACCCTAGCTGATAAAAGTTACATTTTAAAGATTCTTTTGGCAGACACTCCAATATTGTTTACTAAGTCTATGGTTTGGAGATTTCTGTGTTAGGCCGTGTTCACACGGCTTATTCCCGACGGATTTGTGAGCCGTATTGAGCGCACAAATCCGCCGTGAATAAGGGGCGGGACGGAGGCGGGGCCGGAGCGCGGCGGGGGCGCCGCTCCCGGCCCCATAGACAATGCATTGTTTACGGCGCGTCCACGCCGTAAATAACGTGCATGTCACTTTCTCCCCCCCGCGGCGGATTTGCCGAGCGGGGAGGAGCGACGGAATCCACTGTTCTCTATGAGAGCAGTGGATTACCGTAATGACTCCGACGGATTGGCGCCGTATTGAAGCGCAAATCCGACGCGGAATACGGCGCCAATCCGCGGCAAAATAAGCCGTGTGAACGGGGCCTTATACAATAATAAGGGTTGGGTTCCCTTTTGAATATATACCCAGGTTGTTTAATTCTGAATATCCTATCAATGTCTATGGTGGGAATATTCATTTAATTGTGTAGTTGGGTACGGTGACAGTACCCACTTTATCACCTATATCAGTACTTCAAGGAGCCCAAACTATCTTAAGCTTTAGATGCTTTATAATGTTGAGGGAATAAAAGGTTAATTAGCACAAAATTTTAGTTCTAGTTACATTATAAAAACCGAAAACCTTTAAGGCCTGAGATTCGTGCTTTGGCTTCAACAGTGGTTTTTGTTGTACTCTTAGTGGCATCTAGTGGTGTATCAGAGAAGAATTACAACAATAAGGCTTGAACTTATTTTAGTTTGCTGTAGAAAGTAAATTGTGCACCATGGCTGTCAATGCAATTGTGAAGCACTTTAAGGCCTTGTTCACACGACTAATTCTGGACTGATTGGAGCCGTACTGCGCGCCGGATTTGCGCTGCAGTACGGTTCCAATCCGTCCCAGTAACTATGGTAATCCACTGCTCTCATAGAGAACAGTGGATTCCGTCTCTTCTCCCCACTCGGCGAATCCGCCGCGGGGGGAGAAAGTGACATGTGAATTATTTACGGCGTGTATGCGCTGTGAATAATGAGTGTCTATGGGGCCGGCGAGCTGCCGGCACCCCGCCCCACCCCCCCTGCACGGCTCCCGGCGTAATTGCGGGGTGAAATCCGTCCCCCCAATAACACCGGCAATAAGCCGTGTGAACATTGCCTAAAAGCCCAACATTCTTTTGTTTGATTTTTACCAGTGTCAGGGTACAGCTATATGCCAGTGGTAAAATACAGGTTGGATTCTGTCTAAACTCATTTTCACCATGGCCCACAATAGCATTGTGATTGCGCTCCAAGGGCCATTGGAGGGTGGCTTGATGTGTTGGTAGGGCTGTCAGAACTGTGCCACCGCCTGTGAGTTGCACACCAGCTGTGTCTAAGCTCTAGGGAGCAACATAAAAGAGCATGGTGGGCCAGATTCAGACCTCAGAACTTGAGTTTGACACTTGTGCTCTAAGGCCTCGTTTACACGGCTTATTCTGGGACTGATTGGAGCCGTACTGCGCGCCGTATTTGCGCTGCATTACGGCTCCAATCCATCCCAGTAACTACGGTAATCCACTGCTCTCATAGAGAACTGTGGATTCCGTCTCTTCTCCCCGCCGGCGAATCCGCCGCGGGGGGAGAAAGTGACATGCACATTAATTACGGCGTGTACGCGCCGTGAATAATGAATGTCTATGGGGCCGGCAGCTCCCGGCCCCCTGCCCCCTCCCCTCCTGCACGGCTGCCGGCGGAATTGCGGGGCGGAATCCGGCCCTGCAATTACGCCGGCAATAAGCCGTGTGAACATTGCCTAAAGAATCCAGCTGGTATTTTATCGTCTTTTGGATGGTTTTGGGGGACAGTTCTATCCACGGTTTGTGGGTTCGGCAGTTCCCCTTCACCATTGAACAGTACATCTTTCACCCAAAAACCGGGCTGAAGAATGTACATGGTCCAAGTTTTTTTTTTTAAGGGTTTTCGGATTTAAAATCTAATCGTCAGAAAATCCGAGCTGTGCACAGTTTGGATTTTCTATTGACGTCTATGGGAATGGTTGACAGTCGATTTTCAAATCTGAAAACCGTCTGAAAAACCATATGAAAACCCGTGCCGTGTGGACTTACCCTCAAAAGTTGCACATGGTCCCATTGAAATGGATGAGTGAGCAACTATTGCTAGTGGTAGGTAGTTGCCGCATTTTACAAATGTTTCTATGATCAGCAAGAACATTACAATAGTCCTTACCATAGTAAGCAAGCAGAGACCGAGGTAGGCGCTCCTTAACCTCTTAAAGACCAAGCCTTTTTTTTCACATTCATTCTTTCCTTCCTGCCTTCACAGAGCCATAACTTTTATTTTGCGGGACAAGATGTACTTTCTATTGGTGTCATTCATCGTACCACAGAATATGCTGGGAAACTGCCCAAAAATTCTAAGTGGGGCGAAGTCTGAAAAAGTGTACTAATGCCTTTTTTGTGGGAGTTTTGTTTTTACGGCGTTCAATCTTAGGTATCAATTATGTGTTATCTGTATTCTACAGGTTAATACAAATCCGGCAATAGCAAACGTGTATGGTTTCTGTTATGTTTTGGTACCCCCCAAAAAAAATCCAGACATTTTTTGTCCTTCTACCTATGGCCTTGAGTGATGATGCATTTCTGCAGGCTGAAGTGCACTTTTTATTGGTACCATTTTGGAATACATGCAACTTTTTTGATCACTTTTGTTCCAATTTTTAGGGGACGTGAAATGACCAAAAAAAACACAATTTTGCCATTTGGAATTTTGTTTCCTTCTACGGTGTTCAGCATACGGGATAAATGATATATTTTAATGTATCAGACTTTTTTGGACTCGACCATACCAAATATGTGCAATTTTTTTAATGTGTTAAATGACAAAAGGGGGGGTGATTTGAACTTGTAATATATATGTATATTTTTTATACTTACATTTTTTGTTTTCTTTTACTTTAACTTTCAGTCCTCCTAGGGTGCTTCAACACTAGGGGGCGTGATCGTTTATACAGCCCAATGCATTGTAATACAATGCAATAGGATGTACAAATATGGCGGTTTTACTACTTCCTGCCTTGGGCAGGAAGTAGGACATGGCGACAATAGACGCCTTCACCAGGCTTCCAGCTACCGATCAGGGCCCCGTGACCTCGCAGCTGGGGGCCCGATCAAGTGAGGAACGGTGCGTAGCACTGTTTTCACCCGTTTAGATGGCATGGTGTCTATGGGGTTAAACAGCATGGGATGGAGTCGGCTCCATTCCATGCTGTTACTGGCGGGTGTTAGCTGCAATTAGCTGCCGGCACCCCCAGGCTATGTAGCAGGATTGCAGCGTGATCTCGCTACAAAGCCCCTTACTGCCATCAGAACATACCCATGCGTCCAGATGCGATAAGGGGTTAAAGCCTTTGGTGTATTTTAAAGCCAGAAGTCACTAACATTTCTGTTGCTTTGCAGACCAAACAGTTGTGGTTAACACTTAACAGCCCAGGAATGTTTGGAGCTCTTGTATGATTGTAATTCAGACGCACTTTGCTTTTTATTGTACAAACACAACATTTTTGTTTTTATGGTTTACATTTCAGGACATGAAGGCTACTGTCCTAATGGCAGAAACATTGACAAGTGCCATTTCTGGTTTTAAAAACATTTTCCTGTTTTACTGCACTAGTAAGCTAGGCAATCAGGCCCATCGAAAGGGAATCTGTTGCCAATCTTTTTTTTTTTTTACTATTTAAAACCAGATACTGATGTATTCTTTTCTTCGTAGCCGGTTTTATTTTCTGATGGTAGATTTCTCAATATATGATTGTGAGGAAAGCTTTCTTACCTGCACTGCTTTAACAGCATTTCGTGAGACGCTTTACAGCAGCTTCATGCACATAGGAGCCTGTGAACTGGATCAATCCCATTGACTTCTATAGGAGAGATTTCCAACATCCTTGGTCCTGGGAAGAAGTCTTTGGCGGGAAGGGGGAACTGTACATCTCCTTTTGTGAGGTGGATCCGTGTTTATCTATACACTTTGGGGTTTTCACCTTTCATGAACCCTACCTGTACGATACTGAGGAACGCTAAAAAGTTTTTCCTACGAACAGGAAGGTCAACAATATTAGGCCTAGTGGGCAAAGGGAAAACCCGGGATTTTAAAAAAATGTTTAAAAAATATTGGATAAGGATATGGAAAAAAAAAAAAAAACTAAATTCAAAAAAATGTTTTTAACATAAAAAAGTAAGTTAAACAAGGGAATGGAAGGGTCCCCTTTTTCGCTGTACTTTGAGCCAAAAAAATGTATAAACAGACGCACTCCAAATTTTTTGCGCAATAACCCCTTTTTGTAATGCCCCAAAGACACTTTTTAATGCACAAAGATTTGGGGCATTCTGGGGCGTACACCACATTCATAGAAAGACACATTTATGATTCTTTGATGCCAAATCTGGTGCAGAACATTTAGAACAGGCAGACCAGGGTAAAGGTGGTGCCTGAGCAGACTTGTGGTAGGGTTTACACCCCTGTACTGTATGTAGACCTGCAGAAAAAACACCAGCCCAGGGAAAAGGTGGGCCGGGGCCAAACTTGTGGTATTGGCTCTACATGCCCCTGTATGTATGACCTGCAGAAGAACAGCCGACCAGGGAAAAGGGTGGTGCCGGGCCAGACTTGGGGTTTGGTTTCCCCTGCCCTGTAGATGACCTAAAAAGAACAGGTTAAACATTCTGGCGCTTCTAATTCCTTAAAAAGCGATTTAAAAACTGCTCTGTCAGTGCCAACGTTCATACATGTTCCCTAAGCCTTTCTTGATAAACCCCCCTTCCCAGCTGCGCAATTTTATTAGAGTATTTTCCTCCCTGCCTTCCCAGAGCCAAAACATATTTACTTTTATTGATTTATAATATATACAAAGATGTATGCGGGCTTTTTTTGGCAGGACAACGTGTACTTTTTAATTGTACCATTGATTGTACCATATAATGACATTGGGAATTGTTTTTTTTCAGCATATGGGATAAATTGTTATATTTCAATAGATTGGGCTTTTATCTCAGGCAATACCCAATTCATTTCTAACTTTTTAAAAAATTTTTCCTTTTTTTTTTGTTTAAAAACAAAAAGGGGGGGTTTTTACTTTTAAAAATATTATTAGAAAAAGTTTTTTTTTTTGTTTTTTTTTTACTTGTAGTTCCTCTAGAGTACATGATCACTAGATACACTGTTCTGCAAGGATATTACTTTGTAGTACAGTTTACTAATCTGGCTCTCCTATTATACCCTGCCTACAGTAATAATATTGATAAGGTGGAAGCCATGGAGGCCTTCATTAAGCTCCTGGCTGCTATGACAACCAATCCGCGCCCCATGATCCTTTAGGTGCCGCATTTGCCAAGGCATCTGAAGGGTTAATGGCTGGGCGTGGAGCTACCTTCACACTCCGCTGCTAGCGGCAGGTCCAGGCTGTAATTAACAGCTGTTACCTGCCACTTATGTAGCGGTCTCAGTGAGCGAGCCCGTTCCTTACCTCCTTAATGGATGCATAACCTAAGGGTATGTTATGTGGCATTAAGGGGTTAAACAAAATAACCATTATAAATAGGAGTTCTAAAGTCTCACTGCTCTATGGGAGCGTTTACACAGCAAAGACCAAGTACCCCACTGCACGGAAAATCCGTGCAGTGGGGACTGCTGCACGGATTTTCTATTAAAGTCTATGGGGGAGTGTTGCATGTCAGTTTCCAGACAGTTTGTAAAACCGCAAACTGTCTGAGAAACCGACCAATAACCCTTGCCGTGGGGACAAGCCATAAAGGTACATTCACAATTCGGCAGATCTGCTGTGGATTTTGGTGTGGATTTAATGTTGATTAGTTGTGGATTTATTGCGGCTCTTACTGTACATTGACTATTTTCTGTTTAAAGGGGTTGTCTCACTCCAAGGATTGCTTTTTATGTTAGAGCTTACAAAAACAAGTCACATTGCAATGTGTTCATTAACAGTGTACTACCTATTCCTAGATATCCCCTCTTGTATGGGCTGCACCAGGTCCTCAGGTCGCTATAGCTACAGACCTGTTTGATCTCTCCTGATAGGCTGCCAGCACTGGTTGCTATAGTAACAGACCTGGCTTCTACTGCAGCCTAGTAGAAGCCAGTAAACACGCCCCTGAATTCAAAGTGAAACCAGGAAAACAGGACTGAGGTGAAGTGAATCAATGTAGTGAGACAACCGCTTTAAGTTAAAAAAAATTAATCTGAAGTCAAATCTGCAATAAATCCACGAACAAACCTACAGCAAATCTGTAGCAGGTCTACCATGTGTGAACGTATACCAAGAGTGAAGAAATCAATATTAGTGATGTAGAAAACTTCTTTTCGTCAGACAAAATGGGCATCTACTCATCTAAAGAAAATAAGTTTTCTTGTTAGAGTCTTGGGTATACAGTAGATCTAGACTTTTTTATATATATATATATACACTCACCGGCCACTTTATTAGGTACACCATGCTAGTAACGGGTTGGACCCCCCTTTTTGCCTTCAGAACTGCCTCAATTCTTCCGTGGCATAGATTCCACAAGGTGTGCAACGTGCTCAATTGGTCCCAAAGGGCCCAAAGAGTGCCAAGAAAATATTCCCCACACCATTGACACCACCACCACCAGCCTGAACCTTTGATACAAGGCAGGATGGATCCATGCTTTCATGTTGTTGAGGGCCAAATTCTGACCCTACCATCCGAATGTCGCAGCAGAAATCGAGACTCATCAGACCCAGGCAACGTTTTTCCCAATCTTCTACTGTCCAATTTCGATGAGCTTGGGAAAATTTTGGAGCCTCAGTTTCCCTGTTCTTAGTTTAAAAAGGAGTAGCACCCGGTGTGGTCTTCTGCTGCTGTAGCCCATCTGCCTCAAAGTTCGCCGTACTGTGCGTTCAGAGATCTCTTCTGCCTACCTTTGTTGTAACGGTGGCTATTGAGTCACTGTATGCTTTCTATCAGCTCGAACCAGTCGGGCCCATTCTCCTTTGACCTCTGGCATCAACAAGGCATTTCCGCCCACAGGACTCCCGCTCACTGGATGTTTTTTTTGTTTTTGGACCATTCTCTGTAAACCCTAGAGATGGTTTGTGCGTGAAAATCCCAGGAATCAGCAGTTTCTGAAATACTCAGACCAGCCCTTCTGGCCCCAACAACCATGCCAACGTTCAAAGGCACTCAAATCCCCTTTCTTCCCCATACTGATACATCGGTTTTGAACTTGCAGGAGATTGTCTTGACCATGTCTACATGCCTAAATGCACTGAGTTGCCGCCATGTGATTGGCTAAATAGAAAATTAAGTGTTTAACAGCAGTTGGAAACAGGTGAAACCTAATAAAGTGGCCGGTGAGTGTATATTAATGCATAGTTTTTAGTTAGTCTCTTAAGCCGTATTTTTCCATTTAATTGCCAACATTAGAACTTGATTCAGCTCTATTACGTGTTTCTCATAAAGCAGTAGCGCTATGTTCTCGTGTACGTCTACGCTTCTTTTCATAGTATAGAAAAATTGACTGCACTCAATGAGCTTTTTCCATGCAAAATTACAAAAATTGTTTATTAATATCAAATTCACAGGCTCCAGTGTAAACATAATTATAGTTGGTGACTTGTAATAAATCTTGACGTTTCGGTCAATCAGACTTTTATCAAAAAGTCACAAGGAAGCAGTAGAGGAAAAGTTCTCAAAGGGTCGTGGCCCATAGATGCATTGGAAAAAGCTCATTGAGTGCAGTAAATTTTTCTATACCATAGTTGGAGGACCTGTTCCTACCTTTGACCTGCATCTATTTCAGTATATCCTATGAGGTGTGCCTTCCCGGTCTAGATCTGTACGCTTCTTTTCATGCATTCCATGATCTTATTGCCTTGACTTCAGCTGCCTGACTCTGGCTGTAACAGTTCAGTTTACTTCAACTCCTTCCCATCGCAGCCAGTTACCTCCCTGACAGAGCCCATTTTTTTTTTTTTTTTTTAATCTGGCATGTATCACTTTATGTGAGAATAACTTTTTGATACTTTTACTGATCCATGTGATTCAGAGACCGTGACACATTGTGCACAAGTTAGTAAAAAAATTTGTTCATACAATCCTTGTTTATTTGTGAAAAATATCAAAACATCGAGAAAATGTGGAAAAATTTGCCATTTTTAACCCCTTACCGACATTTGCCGTACTCATACGGCAATGTCAGGTAGGGGTTCCCGCAAATTGCCGTATGAGTACGTCATGGCGATCTTGCGCGCTCATAAGCGGAGCGCGCAAGATCGCGGCATGGAACCGGCGGTATATTACCGCTGGCATGATGCCGCATCCCCCACGGCCGGAGTGCGCTCCGGCCGCGGGGGATTAACCCCCCGATGTCGCGACATCGCGGCTGCGGGCGGCAGTAGTGAGCTCCTGCTGTCCGAGATCCGGCGCAGTAATGGCGCTCGGCGCCGCTACTGAGTCTCCTACCAGGCAGCCCGGATGCTGAATGACAGCATCCGGGTTGTCTGGTGACGTCACAATGCCCACAATGCATTGTGGGCAGCGTGACAGACCCGTTGTCAAGGAGACCACATACAGCTATAACTGTATGCTGATCTCCTATTGCATGAACGATCTGGGCCCATCGTCCATGCAATTCCCCCCTGGGGAAAAGTGTAAAAAAGTGTGAAAAAGTAAAAAAAAAGTGTAAAAAAGTAAAACACAAACACAAAAAATAAAATAAAAACACGTACATCCCCCACGGCCGGAGTGAGCTCCTGCTGCCCGCGATCCCGGCGCAGTAATTGCGCTGACGCCGCAAATTTAGTCTCCTACCTACAGCCCGGACGCTGGAATGACAGCATCCGGGTTGTTTGGTGACGTTAAAGAAGCCCACCAATGCCCTTGTGGGCAGCGTGAAATGACATTTCCATGAGACCACATACAGCTATAAGCTGTATCTGATCTCCTATGCATGAACGATCTGACGATCGTTCATGCAATTCCCCCCTGGGGAAAAGTGTGAAAAAGTAAAAAAAAGTGTGAAAAAGTAAAAAAAAAGTGTAAAACACAAAAAATAAAATAAAAACACGTACATCGCCCTTTTTCCCCTTTACAAAACCCCCCAATCGCCCCAAAAAAGATCAAAAATAAAGTACCCATATTTGGTATGAAAAGCCGCGTGCGTAGCGACCCACCCTATAAATCGTCATGTAATTAACCCGTACGGTGAAACGCCGTAAAAAACCCCCCCAAAAAACAGACACAGAATTTGCGATTTTTGTTCATCCCCCACACATAAAATGGAGTAAAAAGTTATCAAAAAATTCATATCAACATCAAAGTGGTGCCAATTAAAAACGTCAGTTCATCCGGCAAAAAAAAAAGTCCTTACACAGCCCCTGTATACGGAAAAATAAAAAAATTCCCGGCTAATTTGAAGATAGCGATGCATAAATCTTGTTTTACCAATAAGAAACACTTTTTTTTCAAAAAAATTGTGCTTTCAAATTAAAAAAACTACATAGATTGGGTATCGCCGTAATCGTCTCAACCCACAGAGAAAAACTAACTTGTCACGGATACTGCACGGTGAACGCTATTAAAAAAAAAAAACACTGCTAGGATTGCAGTATTTTCTTCACCCCGCCTTCCAAAAAATGGATTTAAAAAGCGATCATAAAGTCTTTTGCCCCCAAAAAATGTTAACAATAAAAAAACGTCAACTCCTCCCGCAAAAAAAAAAAATCCCCATACCGCTCCATAAACAGAAAAATAAAAAAAGTTATGGCTCTTAGACTGCGGCAATGCAAAAACGTGTTTTCCTTTTCAAATAAAAAGTGTTTTTATTGTGTAAAAGCAGTAAAACATTAAAAAAATATACAAATGTGGTATCGCTGTAATCGTATCAACCTGCTGAGTAAAACTAGCATGTCATTTATACCGCATAGTGACCGCTGTAAAAAATTAAAATAAAAAACACTACCAGGATTGCTGTATTTTGTACAAAATGCCTCACAAAAACCTTAATAAAAAGTGATCAAAGCATCACATTCCCCCCGTAATGGTATCAATAAAAACATCAACTCATCTCGTAAAAAACAAGCCCACAAGCAGCTCCATATGCAAAAAATTAAGAAAGTTATGGCTGTCAGAATAGGACAACATAACAACGCAACTTTTTATAAAACCCCGCTTCTATTGGGGTTAAAAATAATAAAACATAAAAAACTATATAAAATTTATATCATTTAATTGTACCGACCCCCATAGTAAAGTTATCCCGTCCCTTTATCCCGTAAAGGCGAATACTGTAAAAATGAAGCCCAAAAACAATGGCGGAACTGCGTTTCCCCCCTCCCATTTCCATGGCCCAATGCTAAAAAAAAACTACGGAACGCCTGTGCACCCAAAAATGCAAAATACCCCCCTTAGATGGGGATCCCTGAGGGGTGTTTTAATCCAAAATGTGGGAAACTTCTGGAAGGTTTCACCTGTTCTAGTACTTTTGGGGGCTTTGCAGATGCGACATGGCCCCACCAATATCTGTGCGCAAAAGCCAAATAGCGCTCCCTCCCTTGTACCCCTGCCATGCGCCCAAACAGCAGTTTTTCCACCCAAAATGTAGGGTATTGCCGAACTTGGAAGAAATTGCTTAACAAAGTATTACGGTTCTTTTTTCCAGGATTCCTTATATATATGAAACATTTTAAGCTAAAATTTCAGATTATTGAAAAAAAATTTTTTTTTAATTTTCACAGCCTTATGCTAAAAAAAATTTGTGAATCACCTGTGGGGTCTAAAAACTAAATTTGCACCTCTGGATATATTCATTCAGGGTTGTAGTTTCCAATATGCGGTCTATTTAGGGGTGTTTATTAAGTTTTAGCACCTTAGGGTGTCCCCAACCTGAAATGGCGCCTAAATAAAATCGTATTGAAAATGAGCCCCCAAGAGTATAGTAGGTGCTCCTCCTTTTTCTGGGGTTTTATGGGTGAGCCCAAATAGCGCACCGGGGCCACATATGGGATATCTCTAAAAACGGGAGACCTGGGGAATTGATATTAAGTTGCCATTTACCTAGTCACATTTTTCCGTATTCCAGTGAATAATGGATAAATATTGAAAATCTGCAAAAAAAAGGTGAAATTGAAATTTCCCTCCACTTTGCTTTAATTTCTTTGAAATATCTGAAGGGGTTTTCAAACTTCCTAAATAGTGTTTTTAAATACGTTAAGGGTCAGTTTCTCAGAAGGCATTTACTTATGGGGGTATCTAACATGCAGGGCCCCTCAAAGCCAGTCAGAACTGGAGTGGTCCCTAAAAAAACCCACAATTTTGGGGCTTTTTTTCCAAGATTCCTTGTACAAATTAAACATTTTTAGCTAAAATTGCAGATTATTGGAAAAAATATATTTTTTTATTTTCAGAGCCGAACGCTAAAAAAATTTGTGAAACGCCTGTGGGTCGATATACTCACTACACCTCTGGATATATTCCGTAAGGGATGTAGTTTCCAATATGGGGTCTTTTTAGGTGTCTTTATTAAGTTTTGGAACCTTAGGCCATGTTCACACGGCTTAAAATGGGCCGTATTTCGGTCCGTAATTACGCGCCAAAGTGCGCCAATTACGGGCCAAGAACGGCCCATTCATTACGGTAATTCACAGTTCTCATAGAGAACTATGGATTACGTCTCCTCTCCCTGCTCGCACAATACGCCACGGGGGGGGAAAAAGTTGACAAAGTGAATACTAGCGCGTATACGCGCCGCTGGCAATTCAAGTCTATGGCCGGCGAAGTGCCGGCCCCCTGCCATTC
>JAODAL010044608.1:0-32710 GCA_025379985.1 Phyllomedusa bahiana | reverse complement strand
AGGGGGGTTTCCCATATAAAATATATGTTAAACAAGTACAAGGTCCGAAAAAAGACAAAATGATACAAAGGGAAGAAGACCCTTCCCCATAAAGGTTTTACAATCACGAAAAAAAGGAGGGGGGAGACAGAAGTGGAAGACAGCAGTTTGGGGGCATTTTAAAGGGGTGGGGGTTTTGTGGGTTGTAAGCTATCCTGAAGAAGGGGTTTTTGGTTGCTTTTGAAATGTGAAATTTGGGGAAAGGCGATGTGGGGGGAAGAGTTCCGGAAAATGGGCATAAAAATATAAATAGTTCCTCAAACCACCACAATTAAAGATCTACATAATGGTAAAATAACTCCCTCCTTGCTTCTTTTCATTTAATTTTCAAATAGCAATAGCCAACATGTTGTAAATTCTTTTCAATATTTATTCGTCAAAAAAAAACATTTGGTACCACTTTCTGTATAGGAAAAAAAAAAATTTATAAAAGGGTTGGGGAAATATTTAACTAAAATTATACCAAAAAAAAACCAAAAGTTATGACAATTAAATTTTTTTTAAATATTTCCTAAAATACAAATAATAAAATAAGAATAGATTTTAAAGACATTAAAACCAAACCCCCCCAATCCTTATTCCTATGTTACACGGCATCTTATAGGATTATAGCATGTCTGTGCACTCCCTATTGCCTTCTTCAAAAGTACTGCTGGCCACATGTCTTCTCAAGTGCTCCCACGTTTTCACTTTTCCCCTATATGTCACTTCTTTCTCCCAGCGTACACTGTGCCCCCGGGGAATACACTTTAGAAATAATAGCACCATCGAGTGCTAGATTTTCCCATATTTTGGGGGAAATTGGCCCTTTTTGTACACAATTACACCCCGAAGAACCCCACAAATATTTGTAACATACTCATTACAGAGAGCACATTACAGAAAATCCAAGTAAAACCAAGGGGCAAAACCAAATTTTAATAAATACAACAAATAAAGATAAAAAACAAGCAGGGGGGCATCTTTTTGTAAGTTTAAGGAAAATAGCATGCCCCCCTTTTTTAAGCCAAATGTCAACGTTTCCTGCTATCCATGGAGAAACAACTGGATGCCAAAAAAAAATAGAAAAGCACAATTTTGCTACTTTTTTTAAAAAATGTAAATAAAGTGCTACTAAATGTTTTTATGCACAGAAAAAATGAAAAAAGTTTACCCAACAGTCATTCTACGTTGAAAGTTGGTACAAATCATATAATGGGGGGATTTATACCCCCAAAACATTAAGATGCCTTCAACACGATAGTGGGCCAAAGAAAAGGGGAAAATATTTTCCCCGAATTAACCTTCCACCCCCAGCTTGTGTTCCCCAGCAATGGTTTATTAGGGTTTGTTCAGATTGAAACTGCCAGTTTAAGAAATTAGGTCACTCTAGGACCAAAACCCAATATTTCCTTCTGCAACTCTAATAAATTGCCCCCTTTTACCATGACAGCAATGAAAGGAGATGTGTGCAGACAGCCTAATACACCTCTGTAAGGGCTGCAGGTAGTGGATCCGACGGACCACCGCAAGCACGTGGTAGTTAAGGCCACGCAGGGAACGGAATTCTAAGGTAGCCCCCGGTTTTCACCAGAGCCGCGCAAAGCGGGATGGATTGCTGCGGCGGTTGAGGTACAGGTCGTCCCCCTGGACGTGAACTTGCTTGCGGTGGGCAGCGCCGAGGTGCAGCGTGCATTGCGGTACCGAATCGTAGTCGGAGTATCGTTAGTCGTGGGCAGGCGAAGGACTAGGAACAGGCGCATTGGTTCGAGATTGTGGACAGCAGGAAGTCGGGGCAGGCGGCAGTGGTTCGGAGTCGGTAACGTTTAGCAAGGAGGTTGGTACCGGAAAGGCCGGAGAATACACTTTGGAACGCTTTAGCCGTAAGGCACGAGGCCAACATAGAAGACAGCATGGATGTGTTTGTGGGACGTACTTAAGTTGGGGTTAGAGTCCTGCCATTAGCAATTAACGGGGCGCTGGCCTTTAATTCCTCGGAGAACGAGCGCGCGGGCCTTAGGACGCAGGCGACGCGCGCTTGGCCGGCACGAGGAGCGGGACGGCACAGGAGCGAGGTTTAGGTGAGTCGGCAGTTGCGACCCCCGGCGCATCCCGCGGGCAGCGGCAGCACCCGACCCACGATGGGCACCCGGGGAGGGGGTCACGGGTGCGTGCCCGCGGCCCGCGGGCCGACGAGCGGGAGGTGCCGTGACAGTACCCCCCCTTTCCCCTTTTCGGTCTCCCCCTCTTTTTAGGCTAAAAGGAACTTACGGATTAGGTATGGATTCAGGATTTTGGACTCTGGTTCCCTGTACCTCCGCTTCGGGGCGATCCCCTCCAATCTACAAGAAATAATCGCTTACACCTGACGTTTCATGTCTAAGTATGTCCTTCACTTCAAAGGAATCCGGGGATTCTGCATCGGAGATTGAGCCAGCGCCCTCTGGGAGACGGTTCAGGACCAAGAGGCTTGGAGGGAAACATGAAAGGCGTTAGGGACCTGGAGAGATGGTGGCAGACAGAGTTTATATGACACGGGTTCAGTGATTTGTCGCAGAATTATGAAGGGTCCCAGAAAAAACGCGGACCCAATTTTAACTGGGATTTTGAGGGTATGTACCTAGGACGAGAGCCAAACCTATCCCCCTGGGAGGAACGTAGGGGAAGGTCCTTCTTCTTGTCGCTTGGGTCTTCATACGGGCAGAAGCCTGGAGTAGGGCTTGTCGGTCTCTCGCCAAATTGCTTCTTGATATCCTGAACCTGATTGTCCAAGGTGGGTCTCGGAGGGAGGAAAGCCAGAGGGGAGTGGAGGGGCCGTGAGGTGACGGCCATAAGACCACCAAGGAATAGGGAGTAGGCCATGTAGAGTCGGAGTCCAAATGATTATAAGAGAAACTCTGCCAGGTAGCATCTCGGAACAGTTGCCTGTCGTTCGGAACGAAGTGTCGTAGGATTCTCTCCCAAGATTTGGTATACCCTCTCCACCTGTCCATTCGTCTGGGGATGATATGCGGAAGGAAATCCAGCTTGATTTGAAACCAGGGAACCAAGAGACGCCAGATTTGGAGACAAACTGGGACGCCTCGGTCGGAGGACGATTGTGGAAGGTAAGCCATGTAGACGAAAGATGTTGTTGGGAAGAAGTATCATGCCAATTGGGGAGAAGAAGGGAGGCCTCGAAGCGGCACTAAAGTGGGACCATTTTAGAAATCGGGTCTAGTGACAACCAGATTCCGAGTTTCGACGAGAGGAAGGAGGTCCGTGATAAAGTCCATGCCTATGTGTGTCATGGAGATTCTGGAAACTGCAGGAGGGACTAAGAGACCAGCGGGGCCTATGGCGAGGGAAAATTGTTTTGGCACTGTGGTTTGCAGGAAAGAACAAACTCTTGACGTCTTGGAAGCAGGGTTGAGCCACCAGTAGTGACGTGGATGAGGCTAGGATTTTCGTCTTATCCGGGATGGGCCGACCAGAGAAGAGAGAGCTATGCCCCCAAACCCCGAATTTCTCACTCCTGAGTGCGGGATGGCACCATAGGTTCTCTGCCTGGCAGGAACGCTAGTAGATCCACCGGAGCCACGTGGACAGTCGTTCAGGAGCGATTGATATGCTGAGGCACAGGTCTCCTCTCCGGTAATGTCAGAAGAACGGGAGGGAGGGCATCCGCCTTGATATTTTTCAAGCTTGGTCGGAAGTGTGATCTTAAGTCAAAACGAAGAGAAAAAAAGAGGACCACCGGGCCTGGCGAGGATTTAGGCGCTGAGCCGTCTGTAAAGGTATTGCAGATTTTGTGGTCTGTTTACAGACGTCAATAGGATGTCGAGTCCTCAAGAGATGTCGCCATCCTTCTGGGCCAATTTTATGGCCAACAGCTTCCCGATCTCCAATGGCGTAATTCGTTCTGCCAAATAGGAGAAAGTTAATATTGAAAAGAAATCCGCATGTGACTGGTTTTGCCTTTAGGGCCCTTCTGGGTCAGGGCCCCCCCCCTGTCCTACGGAAGTGGCATCTACCTCCAGGCTAAAGGTCTCTCAGGACGGACGGAACCAAAATAGGTGCGGAGGAGAAGGCAGACTTTAAATGGGGAGAAGCTTCACTCGCAGAGGGGACCAGCATCTAGGATTAGCGTTCTTCTGGAGTCGAGAGCCAAATGGGTGCCAATACCAGTAGAGAAGGTGGGATCATGAACTGCCGATAGTAGTTGGCGAATCCTAGAAATGCTTTAAACGCCGGAGACCGAAGGGCGCGGCCACTGTTGGATCGCTGTGAGTTTCGCAGGTCCATCTGAAGGCCGATCAGAGACTATGTACCCAAGGAAAGGAAGGCTGGCCTGGTGGAACCGACACTTTCTCAGTTTTTTGGCATACAGTCGGTTGTCCCGCAAGGCTCGCTGGACTTGGGCGTACTTGTCCGGTGGGCCTGTATGTCAGGGGAAAAAATCAAATATCGTCCAGGTATACAATGACGCAGGTGTACAGCAGGTCCCGGAACACTCGGTCATTGACAAACTCTGGGAAAACGGCCGGGGGCATTGCATAGCCCAAAATGCATATGAGCTATTCGGAATGCGTCTCGTGTGTGAATGCCCTCTTCCATTCGTCCCCCTCTCGAATTCTGATGAGGGTGTAGGCCCCACGTAGATCCATTGGACAACACTCTAGCCCCCTTGAGACGGTCAAACATGCAGCTCCTGAGGATCAGTGGGATTTGAGGGTTGCGTTTTTTTTCGGTGATCTTGTTTAGGGACCCCTATAGGTTCTATGCAGGACGGAGAGTAAACCTATCCTTCTTCTGCACGAAGAAACCCCCGGCTCGGCTGGGGAGGAGGACTTACGGGATGAATCCTTTCTGCAATTTCAGAATTGTAGGCCGACATGGCCTGAGTCTCGGCCAGGACAGTGGGGTATAGTAGACCCTCCCATGCGCCTGGATGGTTTCTGGGAGGAGGTCAATAGGCAGTCCGTAAGGGCTGATGTAGGGTGGCGGCAGCGAATCGGCCTCCTTCTCGGAAGAAGAAAAACATCCCCAAAGTCCTGTACTCGGCCGGCAGGCCAGGAACGGTTTGACAAGCGGGAGCGGAGAAGAAGTGGTAGGCACCGGGCTGTGGTACCACCAAGCAGCGGTTTGGCATTCGTTCCCCAACGCAGGACTTCGCCGTCTTCCAATCGAGCGTAGGGCGTGGCCTTGCAGCAGGGAAGCCCCATGAGGATAGCCGAGGAAGAAGGGACAGAATGTGGAAACCTAATTCTTCTCTTTTTTGTAGGGCCCCCACCACGGAGAGTCACCGGGCCGGGTTTATGTTACCGGATGGGATCAGTGAGGAGCTCCCCACTGACGAAGAGATAAGCAGCGGTTTCTCGCCGGACTACAGGTATTGCGGAGGTGGTACCGGGTTACCAATGGGCTAAGATGAAGTTCGGCAGATCACGAGACTCAGGAAGGGCAGAACTCGGAACACGAAGGCCAGCATCAGAAGAGTAACCTTCTACTGAACATCATCAAACGTGGAGAGGAGAGAAACGGCATAGGGCCGCCAACTCACACGGCACCTAGGTTGAGAGGTTTCCCAGACGATGGGACGAAGGGGACAGTGTCTGCGGAAGTGGTCCGGGCTGGCGCAGTAGAGGACCATAGCTTCACTTGCCCGACGGGGGTCAGTTCTTGCTTCGTTAAGTGTGCCTGGTCCACTTGCATCTGGTATCCACCTCTGAGGTTTGAGGTGGTGGAATCGAAGAATGCTAGAACACAGGAGCCAGGTGGAATCGCGCTGAGGACGAGGCAGTGTCTCATTCTTGGCGAGCTCCTCCTGCTCTCACGCGAACTTAAATCATACGCGTAGCTAGATGTATTAATTCGTGTAGGGAGGACGGGAGGTCTCTTGATGCCAAAGCGTTTTTTACCTGCTGGACAGACCCTTCTTGAATTGTAGCGCAGAGGCTGGGCCATTGTTCCTTGCGGCTCCGAAGCCAGGGTACGGATCTGTAACGGAATAGTCAACACCGAGGAGTCGCTGACGAGGCTCAAGAGGGCGTGGGTCTCGCGGAGGAGGAGCACGTGCCGGACTCCTCGAAGACGGTTGCGGAATTCCTGGAGGAAGGTCTGAGGTCCGCAGTCACAGAGTCGCTCTGTCCCAGAGGGGGGTTGCCCAGCCAGGGCCTTCCGGAAAGTAGACCTCACAACAAAGGGCCACCTTGACCTCTCCGAGGAAACTGAACCGCCATCACTCCAAGTGCATTGAGCATGAGTAACGAAACCCCGGCAGAGCAGGATCACAGTAAGCAGTGAGGGTAGAGGGGAGGCCTAAGTTTGGGTCCCTACG
Organism: Phyllomedusa bahiana; assembly: GCA_025379985.1. Lineage (NCBI taxonomy): Eukaryota > Metazoa > Chordata > Amphibia > Anura > Hylidae > Phyllomedusa > Phyllomedusa bahiana. The sequence continues at coordinate 26,373 of JAODAL010044608.1, read as the reverse complement.
GTGGCCCAAAGGAACTGCAGATGTAAGACGGAGCACGGATGGGGGCGGGAGAACTGCTGTGGGACTGCAAGTAGCTACGATCATGGCGGTGAGCTGGCCAAAAAGCTGACCTTGTTGTGCGATTGTTGCGATTGCTGGGCAACAATTGTGTGAGATCCGTGATGCTTGGCAAGGGGCACTTGGGCGGGTTCCTTGGCAGGATCTAACTGTTAAGGGCTGGGTCAGTGGATCCGCCGGACACCGCAAAGCGATGGTGTTAAGCCCACGAACAGGGAAAGGAATCTAAGTAATGCCCCGGTTTTTTTCACAGAGCCCGCCGCAAAAGCGGGATGGACTTGCTGCGGGGTGAGGCTTACCAGGTGTCCCCCACTGACGTGACTTGCTTGCGGATTGGCAGCCGAGGTGCAGCGTGGTACCTAATCGTAGTCCGAGAAATCGTAGATCGTGGGCAGCTGAAGGTCAGGACTGGTGGAAAAGGTACGAGGTCGTGGACAGGCGGGAAGGTCGGGGCAGGCGGAGATGTTCGGGTCGGAGTAACGTAGCAAGAGGTCTTGGTACACGGAAGGCGAGGACAGAAGAATTACACTTTGGGAACGCTTTAGCTAAGGCACGCATGGAACTAGATCCTGCAAGGTGTGTTTGTGGGAGTTTGTTCCTTATGTAGGGGAAGCGCCTGGCCATTAGCAATTAACGGGGCGCTGGCCCTTTAAATCCTCTGAGACGAGCGCGCCGCGCGCCTTAGGACACAGGCAACGGCGCGCCTTGGCCGGCAGAGGCGCGGACGGCACAGGAGCGAGGTTTTAGGTGTGTCACTGGCAGTTGCAGGACCCCGGCTAATCCCGCGGCCGCGGCAGCACCCTGACCGGGTATTTGACGGGTATGGGGTCACGGGTGCGGCCCGCGGGCGAGGAGGGGGAGGTGCGTGGCACACTCCGTACAGTTGAAACAAGAAGTTTACATACCATATATAAAAAGACACATATGCATGTTTTTCTCCTATGGACCATGAAAAAATCAGAAACAAACCTTACCGTTTTTGATCAATAAGAATACCAAATTATTTATATTGCAGAATGTAAGAATATATGAGAGAGAATTTCTTTAAGGCATTTTTATTACTTTCTGCAAAGTTCAAAAGTTTACATACACTAGGATTACTACGCCCTCTTTAAACAATTTGGGACAGCATATGATATGTCATGTCTTTGGAAGCTTCTGATAGGTTTGAATCGGCAACATCTGAGTTAATGAGAGAAACATTGTGGATGTATTTTAGTGCACACCAGAAACACACTGCTTCTGTGTGTAACATCATGGGAGGAAAGTCTAAAGAAATCAGCCAAAATATCAGGAAGAGAACTGTGGACTTACATAAGTCTGGATCATCCTTGAGTGCAATTTCCTGATACCTGAAGGTGCCTCTTTCATCTTTACAAACAATTATATGTACGTACAAACAAGATGGGAATGTCCAGCCATCATACCGCTCAGGAAGGAGATGGGTTCTGTGTCTTAGAGATGAATGTGCTTTGGTCCGACATGTGCATATCAACCTAAGAACAAAAGCAAAAGACCTTGTGAAGATGCTCGTAGAAGCTGGTAAGATTGTGTAATTGTCCACAGTGAAACAAGTACTGTAGCAACATGGGCCACTCTGTTAGGAAGAAGACATTACTCCCAAAAAAAATATAAAAAACCAGATTAATGTTTGCAAATGCACACAGGAACAAAGACCTACATTTTTGGAGACATGTTCTGTGTTCTGACAAAACTAAAATTGAACTGTTTGGGCATAATGACCATCATTACGTTTAGAGTAAAAAGGGGGAAGCTTGGAAGCCTTAGAACACCATCCCAACTGTGAAACATGGGGGTGGCAGCATCATGTTGTGGAGTTGTTTTGTTTTAGGAGTGACTGGTGCACTTCACAAAATAGATGGCATCATGAGGAAAGAAAAGGGTTTATGTGGCAATATGAAGCAACATCTCCTGGCAGGGCATCAGCCAGGAAGTTAAAGCTTGGGCAGAAATGGGTCTTCCAAATGGACAATGACCCGAAGAATACTGCCAAACCGATTACAAAGTGGCTTAAGGATAACTAAGGCAATATTTTGGAGTGGAGTCACAAAGCCCTGACCTCAATAATATTGAAACTTTATGGGCAAAGCTGAAAAGACAGGTGCGAGCAAGCCAACCTACAAACATAGCTCAGTTACACCAGTTTTGTGAGGAGGAATGCGCCAAAATTCCTACCAACTATTGTGAGAAGCTTGTGGAAGGATATCCAAAATGTTTGACCCAAGTCATAAAGTTTAAGGGCAATGCTACAAAATACTAATGAAATGTATATAAACTTTTGACTGCAGAAAGAATAAATATGCCAGATGTTGCCAATAAACCTATCAGAAGCTTCTAAGGACATGACATCATCATATGGGCTGTCCCAAAGTGTTCAATGGCATAGTAATCCAAGTGTATGTAAACTTTTGACTTTGTAGACAGTAAAAAAATGACTTAAAAAAATCTCTCTCATTATTCTGGCATTCTGAAAATATAAATAACTTTGGTAATCCTAATTGACCTAAAACGGGTAAGGTTTATTCTGATTGCATGTCAGATAGTGAGAAAAACATGCATGTGTGTCCTTTTATATAGTGTATGTAAACTTCTGGCTTCAACTGTATATACCCACCAAGCCATCTAACCACATGTGACTTCCTTCATGAGCTATGCACTAACGATGTGGAAAGTATGAAGTGGTCATAATAATGTGTCTCAGCTGTGTAAGATCATAGCACTGTTCCTAAAATATTACATACTTTCCTTTTTTGACCTTTTCTAGACAATGTTGTGTTGTCATTGTTATTTACATGACCCTTCTATCCGTCACTGAGTCTTTGAGCCATCAAGCTATACATCTAATAACATACAGAAATATAAAGAAAAGATGAGCTGTCAGAAAGTTTATTTTATGGACTGAATTTTGCTTTTCTTTTCTTCAAAAATACTTAGAAAGACATATATTAGGAAGCCATTACAACAGTTAATATGCTCCATAGATAATCTGCTGATGTGCAAAATGGAAAATCCATTTGAAAAATCTGCTGTGCAATGAGATGTGAAAATCATAAACTACTGTGGAGCGCATTTGTTAAAAAGAACAAAACATAGCATCATATGTTTCAATTCTGTTATGTCACCTGGTCTCAGCTTTTAGAATAACAGCAACAAAATACCATAAGCAATGGCCTGCTATATTTTCTATTTATCTATAAAAGCTTACCACATTTCTCCCATTATAAGTCCTTATTTTCCTTCAGTTACAAAATATGTTGGACACAGATTATGGAATGACATACAAAGTAATTCCCTAAGGTGCTTTGTTAATGAAATACTGAATTACTGAAATACTATTTTTATAATACTGAAATGATTATGACATATGAGGGGAGAATTTATGTCCCAATATTGTAGACTTTCGATTATTCTACTTAAACATCATGTCTACAGGGAAAATGACCATACTCCGCATTGAAATTTCCTCCTGCTTCTAGTAGCACTATCATTCATATTAATTGAGTCTACCAGTTTGACTTTGTGAAATGTGCTGTGAGACATCCATGTAATATGTAGGGAAATGTTTGCTCGGAGGCCAAAGGCCATACTTATTCTGCCCCTTTAATAGAAGATCTATACATGTGTTTCCTCTTTACTCTTACCCCGAGTATTAGTAAAGGCATAAATTTTCCTGGAAGTCATTGACACTTTTCTGTATCTCCCCAAAAAAAAAACTTTACCCTACCCAAGCTACTTTGAAGGCCTTTCACCTAGCCAGAATTCTGCTCTGCACTTATGAGAGGCAAACACCACTCAAAAGCTGTTGGCAGATAAGAGAACTTTCCTTATAGAGGAGTTACTGGCTTGGCTGAAAATACCCAGTCATGTTTTATGACTCTTTAATGGGTCAGATGTGATTGAAAGCAACCCCACTTCCAATAGAGACGTTTCTCTCTTCCCTAGAGCCTACTTGTAAATTTAATTTTTCCAGGAAGAATTACATTGCTCATAAGTTTCCTCACACCTCAAAGAGATATGTTACCCCCTGGAGCTACTGTATATCCACAACATGACATTGTCATGTACTAGTGTGGTGACTTTTATACAGCAGTATTGCATTTGTTCTGGAAACCTTGTCTTACACAACCCTGTGTTTGTAGGGCTTACACAAGATGACCTCAGTATTAATAACTAAGGTAAAAAAAAATCAATGTTACCATACTACTTTTTTTCTCTTATTTATCTTTTACACAGACTACCAATTCTATCCTCCTTTCCTCCATATTCAGAGCAACTTGCATGGGAGCTTGGTTTCAGAACATAGATTTAAGAACACAAAGTATCCTCATAGGGAGACATCCTAGGGGGCCCTGTTGGTGGAGGTGTAGTTATTTGACCATTTTGTTGGTGAGCCTCATGCTTGCATAAACTTGGATGGTTTCCTGCCAGGTGGTGTTGTGTGATGTACTAGGCTGTGAATAAAGAGCTTACAGAGGTTTTTGCAAAACTTAAAATAATACATAGTTGCCTTTCCTGTTAACACCAGTCCAGTGCCACCAGAGCGCCAGTGTCCACCACAGACCCCTCACTGATATTATGTTCAAGGCTCACCTGATGCTGCAACCAAACACTAGCCTCAATTGTCATGTGCTAGCCTCTGTGCAACATGTCATACTTATGCTCTGACAGTGCTGGAATGGTAGTGTTGGGAGGTTTAAGTATGTTGTTTTTATTTTTTTTTTCATTTTAGAGCAGTAAGATATGATAGGGAGGTTTTTAAAGGTCTTGGAAAATCTCTTTAAGTGTTCTTGATCTGTGTCTGACAAGCAGCTACTTATGTAGTAGTAGAAACTTCACCCTATGGTGCCAGGCTGAGAAAGAGGAGATGTATCTTTAAAGATACTGGGTAACAGGTTGGTGACTAGTCCTGATCTGTGAGAACTGCTGCCTGCACCATGAATACAAGTGGGGCTACATGATTTACATTGGTGACTTAAAGACTGGCGACTGGGAAAGGCAAGTGAGGAGAGCAATGTGAGCAAAACTATAAGAGTGTGCCTATCAACAGGTATGATAGAGAAAGCAACTTAAAAGTTAGAGGAATTGGTTGGGCAGCAGTTGGAAACCAGATAATGAGCAGTTTATGATGCAAGATCAGACACATTTAGAACTTTTGTGCAAGGGTCCAGTGGCTGTTATTTGACCAGACTGCATGAGAACCGCCAGTCATAGCTGTTAAAAATATGTAAGTATTACGCCTCCCACTGAGAACCACTAACCATATCAAAGTTATTTGCAACACCAAGCCTAAACTACATGGTGGAAATGAAGTTACACTGTTCAATATGACAAAAGACTGGGAGTGAGCATTCCTTGCAAGGTGGTCACCTCTAGGCATCTAGCCATACCACCACAAGCCCATAGGAGTTCTTGCCACAAGTTTAATCCTTTTTACATGTATAATTGTATCAAAAGCTATAAACCAACTATAGTCAAAAACTTTATATGTCATCATTTGAATGATAAACCCAACAGGGTTATACACATAGAAAGCACCTAATATTCTTCAGGTGGATAGGAAAACTAAAATGGCATAATTAAATACAAAAATAATAAGTAATAATCTAATAATATTCTATGGAACTACCAACTGTCGTCAAAAACAGCAGTAAGGGCAAAATTGTTTCCACTTTGTTCGAATCTGTCAATAGTTTTAATGGCATACTTATTATTAAAACAATCAATAAGGACAAATTTAATATGATTATATGTTGTAGGGAAAATAAATTAGACTAGTCTAGAATAAAATTAAATTAATACAGTTTTGAATATGATAATAAAACAATTAGTCTTTCTTAGAGACTTGTGCCCCAGATAAAATTGCCAAATGCGTCACCGACTTCTAGGCCTTTGCCGAGGGTCTGAAGCTCTGGTGGTCTTTTCAATTGTATGTGTGTCCTCAGTTGAAAGCTACTGTGGAGCATAGTGCAGAATCGCTTCCTGCCCCTCGGATAACTCTGGTGGGTTTCAAGTAGGCTTGTGGCCTACTAAAGTTTAAGGCACAAGCGGCATGATGTAATGACATCACACCTCCCGCTGAAAGTAGCAGATGTCACGCCACCTGTGCGGGACAGGAGGATGTAGTTGTTATATAGGGGAATGCAAAAAGTTGGATATTATTTGAATTTTATTTGGAGCCTTAAATACCCACCAACTGGGGGCCTTATATACCAACCTACTAGGGATACTTAAATACTTACCAACCTACTTGAGGATCTATAAAACTATCTACATACTGGGAACCTATAGATTTTGCTTCATACTCAGGTACCTATATACCTACTATCTGGGAACACTATATAGCTAACTACCTACATATGTACTGGGGGTCTATATATACTGACTAGGGGACATATGCCTAACAACCTACTGGGGACCTATAGACCTAGCTACATACTGGGGACCTATATACTTACCCTCTGGTAAACCGATACACCTAACTATATACCCAGGTCTATAAATAAACTATCTACATACTGGGGGACCTATACAACTTTCCTCTTGAGGCTCTATATACCTACAAAAATACTTGTAGTCCTATAGACCTATCTACCTACTGAGGAACCTATACACCTACCAACCTGATGGGGGACTTATAGAACTAAATATCAACTGAGGGTACCTATATTCCTACCTACATACTGGGGGATCTATAGACCTACCAACCTATTGGGGGCCCTATATACCTGACAATCTATTTGGGGGACCTATAGACCTACCAATCTACTTGGGGGACCTATATATTCACCAATCTACTGGGGATTTCTCTATGCCTGCCAGTCAACTAGGAAAACCTATAGACCTACCAACCCACTGAGGTGCCCTTTATATCTACCAACCTACTGGGAGGATCTAGTAGGTTGGTAGGTACATAAGGCCCCACAGTAGGTAGGTATAATGGGACTCCAGTGGGTTTGTAGGTATATAGGTAGAGATGGGCGAATTGATTCTAACGAAGTGGAATTCGTTTAGAATTTCAGGAAAACTTTGATTCTGAACAAAGTCGAAGTTTGGGTGATACGCGAGAAGTTATAAGCAGTTTTTTAATGATAAAATGCTGCAAGACATCCGTTACATGGGGCACAGAAATCGGGAGGAAGAAAGGATACCCTAAATGACATGGTGTGCAGAATGAACCAATCAGAGACCGGCGGGATTCTGTGACGTCACCGCACTATATAAGTCCGGACGCAAACTGGAGTTCACCTGCCTCTCTCTTGCCATGTTGTAGCTGCTGCAGGCTCCATAGCTGAGATCTCACATAAAAGAAAGAAATTTATACAGCGAAGATTTGGGGGGGAAAAAGGTGTTGGGTTCACTAAGCTTTTCTCAGAGACTGCTTCTCTTATGTTCTATTTTTGATTTTGTGGGGTATTGGATCTGAAGTCCAGTGTGCGTCCAATTCAGCTGCATATACATTTTAATGCTATCATTAAATGCTATCATGGTCAGTTCTGGAGCACATTGAATATCCAAGGGTATCAATGCCTGTGTTTGCTGTTGTATTCAGTTAAAAATCAGCATTTTATTTATACAATCACCTATAAGAGTTAATTTTTGGCTGCTCATTTCTTTTGCGCAATTTTATATCCAAACGGGTTAATAAGCCAGTGTTTGTGCTATTGTAGTCAGTAAAAAAAGAAACAGTGTTTTTCAAAGCCAAAGAAGAAATTTTTCATTCATGACCCGATAATTATTTATATCCAAAAGTTAATTAAGGCGAGTTTTCTGCTGTTAGTAGTCAGTAAAAGAAACGGTGTTTATTCAACGCCAAATAAGAAATTTCTCCATTAGCATAATTCATATTCGAATGGTAATTAAAACGTATTTTCTGCTGTTGTAGTCAGTAAAATACACGTCGTTTGTAGACACGCCACACACCTGTTTAATTGTACTCAATTCTTTTGCGCAATTTAGATCCCCAAGGGTTAATTAAGTGTACTTTCCTGCTATTGCATTCATAAAAAGAAATGGTGTTTTTCAACGCCAAAGAAGAAAATTTGCCTGTAGCATAATTTATATCCGAAGGTTAATTAAGTGTGTTTCTGCTTTGTCAGTCAGTAAAATACACGTCGTTTTAACACGCCACATACCTGTGAATTTTTTGGAAGCTCATTTCTTTTTGGCAATTTAATATCCAAGGGTTAATTAAGCTGTTTTCCTGCTGTTTAGTCAGTAAGAATTAAAAGGTATGTTTTCAACGCCAAAGAAGAATTTTTTCTGTAGCATAATATCATATCCGAAGGATAATTAAGCCGAGTTTCTGCTTTGTTAGTTAGTAAAATACACGTCGTTTTAACACGCCACATACCAGTTTAATTTTGGCTGCTCATTTCTATTGCGCAATTTATATCCAAGGGTTACCCAAGCCTGTTAGTGAGTTCATCTGGAGTCAAATACAGGGTGTGTATTCATCATATATAGATATCTTCAGTCTGTAAATTTTTGAACAAACAGTATGTCAGACAGAGAGGTGAAGTCTCTTCACATACGAGTGGCAGTGGCACAAACATTCCTGGATCAGGCACAGGTAGACATACAGTAATGGGAACGTCGGCAGCAGGGGTCACTCAGTGAGTGCCAGAACGCCGTGTCCATCTAGCGGCCGTGTGATGACACAGCAACCAAGGATTCTTTATTGTTGACTATTGTCATCCACTTCCTCCCAGATGACATCTGACAACCCAAGCCAAGATCGTTGAGCGAACGTCCAGACCACAACCCTTAGTTGGCATGGCCCGGGAGCGGACAGTGCCCCCACCTGTCCTCAACCCCCTCTGTTCCATCCGATTCTCTCAGCCCAGAGATAATACTATGTGGTCTGTGCTCAGCGACACTATAATAGCAAGAATGAACAATTGAGGAGGACAGTCAGCAGCTACTTGCAGCGAAGAAATGGGCCAATATCCCTCCTGCCTCTTGCAGTAGGCCCTGCAAAGCATAGATGTGGAGAGTGGCAATGGGAGTCATGATGTGAGGGTCAGCCTCTCAACCTAAGAACGGTTGAGGAGACAGCATTTAAGACAATAATCGATGATGATTAGCCGACCGCACTGGGAGGCCGATGAATGTAAGGTCTTTCATCAACGTCAGTAGATTGAAGGCTTCAGCTTGCTTGTCAGGCTAGCGGCGCAGCCAGCAATTGGTATTGTGGCCGTGAGTCAGCAGTGTAGCAGCAGTGCGAGGTCGGGAGCCAAACGGCTAAAGGGTAGAAAACCCGCTTCGCAGGTCCAAAAAAGAAGCGGCACAGGGGCTCAGTGAGGCAGCGGCAGTAGTAGTCACTCAGTGTGGAGTGTTGGCGGTAAAATCAGGTACTCGGTGGTGTGGCAGTTCTTTGCTAAGACACCGGAGGAGCCGAATATGGGTATATGTAGAATCTGTGGGCAGAAAGTAAAGCGTAGCCAGGGAGCTAATGTTGGCACCACGGCCCTGCATCAACACATGCAGCATCACCATCCTGTGGCCTGGGAGAAACGTGGCTCAGATGTGGTGGTCCATCCTGCCGCCGCCGCAGCAGCAGCAACGCCCAGTGGCACGCATGCCATTGCAGCCAGTCAAGGCTCCACCACCTCTGCAGAAGGGAGCTGTTTCTCTTTGCCATCATTTCCCGGTCGAGATGCTCCTGCTCCTCGCTACTCATGGCGCCAGCAGTCGTTCAACGAGGAGATTGCAAAGAGACAACAGTTTGCGTCCAACCATCCTAAGGTGCAGAAGAGCTGACCGTGCTCCTGTACAAGTTGTTGGTACTGTATTCCCTCCCTTTCCAAATGGTGGACTCTGTACCATTCAGAGAATTAATGGCCTGTGCCGAGCCGAGGTGGAGAGCTCCAAGCCGTAATTTATTTTCCAAAAAGGCAGTACAGGCCCTTCACAAATATATAGAACAGAAGGTGAGCCAGTCCTTGAGATTATCGGTTTGTTCCAAGGTGCACGGCAGCAAGGAAGTGTGGAGCTGTAACTACAGTCAGGGCCAGTACATGTCCTTTACGGCCCACTGGGTGAATGTGCTTCCTGCCAAGCCACATCCAACAACTTGGCAGGAGACGCCGTTTTCTCTCCTCACGTTGTAAACACTGCTGCTTCTGGCGCCAATGTCCGCTCCTCCTCCCAACCACCACCACCACTTTCTCAGCCTCCAAAGTACTGCTCCATATTAACACATGTGTTGGGCTACGCGGTGTCATGCTAGTTCTACGCACCTGGTTTGTCTCGGCGAACGATGTCTCACAGGGGTGGAAACTGCTCCGCGTCATGCACGCAAGAAATGATGTGTTGGTTTTCTCCACGCACAACTGCAAATCGGAACATGGTGACAGACATGGGGAGGGGGAACATGGGTCCGTGCTGCATGAGGAGGGATGGGTCCCTTGCGCTCCTGCCATGGCGCACAGTTCAATCTGGTTGTGAAAAGGTTCCTGAGTCTTCCACACGATCTTCAGAAGATTTGAAAAATGGCCAGAAAATGTGCTTGAACTTCATCCATTCATACAAAGCCAGGCACACCCTCCTCGAGTTTGCAGCGGCAGAACCGGCCTTCCCCAACACTACGCTAAATAGTGCAGATGTTTCCACCCATTGGAATTCAGTGCACACTGTTGGACCGACTGTTTACACAGGAAAGCCTTAACGATTTTTTTGAGTCCAGGCAGACAGGAGTAACTCCATGTGTTACTTTGATTTCAGCAGTGGCAGATCATGTGTGACACCTGCTCGTTTGCTGAGGGCATCCATTTTGAGGAGGCCACGTTATTTGTCAGTTCGCCAGGACTACGGGATGAATAAATTCTTTTTTCACTGCTTCTTGTTTATGGAATACAGATGCTGAGAATTGACTGGGCAGGGGACTGGTGACGTGGCGACTACATCTCGCGGGCCACATGAGTCTGGTGGGGGACTGAAACTGGAGGAGGTGCAGGACAATGGAGCAGAAGCATTAGTCTGGTGAAATGAGTGGTTTTTTACCAGGTGACAGCGAGTATGAGGCGCAGCAGGAGCAGTGGAGAGCGTAGATGGAGATGAGGATGTCGAGCAGATGACCCGCAAAGACCGTGGCAGTTTCTGTGGAGAGGTGAGGCAGGGAGTCCCTCGGAGGTCACTTGTGCAGATGGCCAGCAGCATGCTGATTTGCCTGGCTAGTGACAAGCCGAATAGTCACAACATCCGCAGGGCTCTCCATCCTATTGGAACCTCGCTTACCGGTCCACAAAATGGACGCCTTTTGGCAAGCTGCTGATAGGGAGAACAAACTCAAATACTATAGATGAAATCTCCGTAGTCAGTTGGGACCGCTGCCTACTGTGAGGCACATGTCCTCCTCTGACAGGTCTACACGTGGGGGTCCGCAGAGGTCACATACTACTGCCACGGCTGTGGGTAAGGTGGGGGGTTGGAAGCATAACCAGCTCCCTCAGCAGAAAAATAAGGGCTGGAGCGCGGTGAGAGCTTCCTTCACCGCCTAGTGGGAGGACACTCGCCAGCGCGCAGCGCAGCAGAGCAGGACCCCCTTGAGCAGAACCCGAAACCAAAAGGGGGGTGGCCTACTTGGAAGCACTCCCGCCATCCGTTAGAAGATCCGGGGACTATGGCAGCCAACTGGATGTGTGGCCGCAATTGCCGAGTTTTTGAAATGGAGAAATGTACTGCCCCGGGCGTAGTGTGGCATCAGAGCGGGTGTTCAGTGCGGCAGGGCCATCGTTACCCCAAGGGAACCCGCTTATTCCGGGGAAATGTGGAACGCTGACCTTTTCAAAAATGAAATCAGGCGGGATCGGCCAGGATTTCCCCCACACCAAAGCCTTAGGCGTCAGATTACATCAGCCTAAGCCCCACCAAAACTTTGAGAAAAAGAGTCTGGGTTCAAACTTCCTGTCTCAGCCACTATTTGTTTTCCGCCCCCGCCCGATGCCACAATCTGCTGCCCGTTCTCCCTCTGCCTAAAACCATCTTTAAAAGGGTTGGTTTTTGCCCCCACCTCCACACCCGTCATTGTGCCACTTTTTGACCCCTGCTGCTGCTGCTGTTGCTGGTGCCGTGCCTCACACCCTGTCATTTTGCCACTCTCTCCCCCCTGTGTGTGTTTCTGCTGCTGTGACCACAATGTTCATTATGCCACTCTGACCTCTGCTGGGTTGCTCCTGGTCCCTCCACCTCCTTTTCATTGTGCCCCTCTTTGGCCTATCCCGTTTTGCCACCTCCGAAAGTCATTTTCCCCCCCGTTTACCTTTGCTTGCTGTGGTGCTGCCGTGACCCCCCCACACTCTGTCATTGTTTTCCCTCTGTGGTCTACTCCTGTTGTTGCCCCCTCCACACTCTGTCATTGTGCCACTGTCGGACCTCATGCTGCTGCTGTGGCTGCTGCCGTGACCTACACACTCTGTCATTGTGCCACTGTCTGACCTCATGCTGCTGCTTTTGCTCCTGCCGTGAACTCCACACTCTGTCATTGTGCCACTGTGGCCTACTACTGTTTTTGCCACCTCCAGAATGTCATTGTGCCACTGTCTGACCTCATGCTGCTGCTGTGGCTTCTGCCGTGACCTACACACTCTGTCAGTGTGGCCTTCTCCTGTTGGTGCCACCTCCAGAATTTGTCATTGTGCCACTCTCTGACCTCATGATGCTGCTGTTGATGATGTCATCTCCACACTGTGTCATTGTGCCACTTTGTGGGCTGCTGATGTTGCTGCCACCTCCAGAATTTGTCATTGTGCCACTCTATGGCCTACTCATTCTGCTGCCAAGTGACCGCTGTCTCATTGGAACACCCTGTGGTTTCCTAATGTTGTTTCCACCCTGCACCATTCAATGCCCGGGGCCACTATGTTTGGTTTCACTTTTTTCACCTGTCAGAAGGAATGGGAAGGATCAGGATTGTTTAGCCAAAATCAGGAGTGGATACAGAACACAAAAGACATGCAAATATCCCATTTACTGTTTTGGATCAACTGCTGTTTGTTTTTGGTCTTAGCAAAACTGATGGATTATTGACCAATTGAAAGCGGACACTGACGGATGAAAGGAAGGGCAAAAGGATCAGAGACTTCAATGCACAATTACTGCAGACACCCTCTCCACTCATTCGGGGGGGCCTCTACATGAAATCAGCGTTTAACAGAACAGGTTCTGTCATATTTTTTGACGGTTTTTAAGGCTCTGGGCCCCAAAGGAATGACCCTGCTGTGACGTCCCCTTACTGTGCTGCGATCTTGGAGGCTCCAGTAACCTACTACTGTGTTCTTTGACGCTATGGTAGGATCTTAGCCCTCAGCTTGTTTTTTTTCCAGCTGCCTGCCATGACTTTTTCAGGCTGCAATTCCTGCTTCAATTTTTTGGTCCCGTTTTGCCCCCGTAAGTGCCCAGGAATTTTAGAGTGAATCGATTCTAAGAGCGGCGGCAGTCATATGCGTGTCATACTAAAACACAGCATTGTATGAAGACCAACCCAAGCTCCCTCTGTATATTTAAGCATGGCACAACGTTCTACAGCTCTCTGAACCCTACAGGCTCTCTGCAGCCAGGAAATAGCTGTTTTTTAACGCTATTCGTCCCGAAGTAATTCGGACCGAAACTAATTTTGTCGGAAAATTCGACAAAGTCGGCGAACCGAATTTTTGAGAAATTCGCCCATCTTAACAGCTATTTAAAAGTTATATGGATAACAAAAGGTGGTTTTTGCACCAATGAAATACACCAACAGTTACTAGAAAATTTCTGTATCCAAATTTAAGTACAAGGTGGCTATTTGAACAAAACTGGGCTGCACCATAGTGCAATACAGCTATTTAGAAGTTATACGGATAACAAAAGTGTTTTTTGCACCAATGAAATACACCAACAGTTACTAGAAAATTTCTGTATCCAAATTTAAATACAACGTGGCTCTTTGAACAAAACTGGACCGCACCAAAGTGCAATACAGCTATTTAAAAGTTATACGGATAACAAAAGGTGGTTTTTGCACCAATGAAATACACCAACAGTTACTAGAAAATTTCTGTATCCAAATTTAAGTACAAGGTGGCTCTTTGAACAAAACTGGGCCGCTCCAAAGTGCAATACAGCTATTTAAAAGTTATACGGATAAAAAAAAGGTGGTTTTTGCACCAATGAAATACACCTACAGTTACTAGAAAATTTCTGGATCCAAATTTAAGTACCAGGTGGCTCTTTGAACAAAACTGGGCCGCACCAAAGTGCAATACAGCTATTTAAAAGTTATACAGATAACCAAAGGTGGTTTCTGCACCAATGAAACACACCAACAGTTATTCGAACATTTCTGTATCCAAATTTAAGTAGAAGATGGCTCTTTGAACAAAACTGGGCTGCACCAAAGTGAAATACAGCTATTTAAAAGTTATACGGATAACAAAAGGTGGTTTTTTGCACCAATGAAATACACCAACAGTTACTAGAAAATTTCTGTATCCAAATTTAAGTACAAGGTGGCTCTTTGAACAAAACTGGGCTGCACCAAAGTGCAATACAGCTATTTAAAAGTTATACAGATAACAAAAGGTGGTTTTTGCACCAATGAAATACACCAACAGTTACTAGAAAATTTCTGTATCCAAATTTAAGTACAAGGTGGCTCTTTGAACAAAACTGGGCTGCTCCAAAGTGCAATACAGCTATTTAAAAGTTATACGGATAACAAAAGGTGGTTTTTGCACCAATGAAATACACCAACAGTTACTAGAAAATTTCTGTATCCAAATTTAAGTACAAGGTGGCTCTTTGAACAAAATTGGGGAGCACCAAAGTGCAATACAGCTATTTAAAAGTTATACGGATAACAAAAGGTGGTTTTTGCACCAATGAAATACACCAACAGTTACTAGAAAATTTCTGTATTCAAATAAAAGTGCAAGGTGGCTCTTTGAACGAAACTGGGCTGCACCAAAGTGAAATACAGCTATTTAAAAGTTATACGGATAACAAAAGGTGGCTTTTGCACCAATGAAATACATCAACAGTTACTAGAAAATTTCTGTATCCAAATTTAAGTACAAGGTGGCTCTTTGAACAAAACTGGGATGCACAAAATAAAAGGTACAATTTCACCTCAGGTGCGAGGTGTGCTGGCCAAAAAGTGGTAAAAAAAATGCCATTTCAATGCAGGTTCAAAGCAGAGTCTGGGCTGCACAATATACACCCTCCTTTCCAAAGCCAGCCTGTCTGTCTGTCCGTCGCCCTCCCCCCACCACCCCGCGCGGCTTCTTTAAAAGTCTCTGTATAACGAAGAACTGAAATTCTCTAATCTACCTATATTGTAATGTTCACAGCTAAAAGCATAGTTGTCTGTATGAATAAATAGAAGAACTGTGTCTCTGAGCTAAGCTGTGTTGAGAGACACGTAGCACACGTCTTGCTCTAGTGATAGACACTAAAACACTGATGCTGAACAGGAAACGCTGTTCTATGCAAAACGAGGTCATGCGATTTTTTCAGCCAATGACAACCATGCACATCACAGTCATGACGTCGCACACCCAGCTCACCCTGCTCTATGCTCTAAGCTGATTTTCTGGACGCCAAAATGACAGGAAGCGCGAAAATGGCGCGATAGTAATAGATTATCTGCAGATTGTCACCTAAAGTATCGCGTGATCGGACATTTCCGATCAGCCTAAAAATCGTGCCGATTTCAACTTTGTCGATTATAATCGCTCATCCCTACTCATGACTAACATAAAAACCTGTTATATCAGTGTTTTAAATTCATTAGTCGGGTCATACTCAAGCTTTCGATATACAGTGTGGTCATTAAGTTGTATAAGTGCCTCCTGTATGTATTGAGTTTTGTTCTGCACTACTATTGCCCCGCCTTTATCGGCCTTCTTAACAACAATAGTGTCATCCTGCCGTAATTCTAGCAACGTTTGCCTCTCCTTTTTCGTGATATTAGGAATTTCTCTATCCTGTATCTTATCCCATTGTGCAGAGACATCTGCAAGCACTAATTGTTTGAAAACCTCTATGGCTGGTGAGGTGATATCAGGGTCAAATTGGTTAGATTTCTTAAGCCTTCTAGTATGTTTATCTTCTAAGAATGTCCTATCCTTATTTCCATAAAACATCTTATTCCTGATGGTCCTACAAAATTTGTAGAAATCCACATTGAAATTAAACAACATGGATTTCATATTAGGGACAAAATTTAGACCTTTATTAATAATTGAAAGCTGTGAGTCCGTAAGTTCATTTCCAGAGATATTTAGTGCCAGTCTGTCATCCATCTTTTTAACATTCATTGTTTCTTTTTGAATCTTGAATTCTTTCCTCGATTTATGATTTCCTTTGCTTTCCCCTCCAGAGCTCCCTCCAGTTTCCTTATCGTTGCTCTGTTGGGTTGTCTCTAAAAAAATCTCCTTGTTTTTGCGATTTTTTTAGAAATGGATCTCAATTGCATGTGATTAGGTGCTCTAGCCCATTCTGATTCTGATGCACTACTGTCAAAGTTGTTACGTTTATGATGCACTCTCCTTTCCGTTCGAAAACGTGTGCGTTCCTCAGCCCATGTATAGACACGGTTCTGCAAATAGTCCCTGTTATCCCTTTCAAATTTCTTAAGCTTGTTTTGAAATAATTGTAATTTGTGTTTATCCAATATAGTTGTAAGTTTTTGCTTAGTTTGTTCAAATTGTTCAGCAGGGATTATTTTCTTATACTCATCTTCTACTTTCTTAATTTCAATTCATAGTGTCTCTATATTTTGTTGTAAGGCTTGAACAGTAAGATACATCAATTCCATAGAATAATTATTTCCTATAACATACCATTTCTCATGATTTATGGCACGTGGATGACGTCTTTGTCTTGTGGGTAGGTAGTAGAAAAGAATTCTTTGAATTTGTAGATTATCTGAACAGTATCCATCCTATTATTCAATTTTCGGCCACAATTAACAAGGACGTCGTCCACTACCTGGACGTGGAAGTTAGGAGACAACCACAGGGAGTGGCCACCACATTATATAAAAAAACGGTCGATAGAAATAATATTCTACATAGTAACAGCCAGCATGCACCATAAATCTTCTACGGTATCCCTAACGGACAATTTATATGGGCCAGGAGGATATGTTCCTCCTATGCGTTATATAAAGAACAGGAAAGTAAGCTGATCGAAAAATTTTTAGTAAGGGGCTACGATAAAGAGAAATTGGAAGACATAGCGAAGGAAGTCCAACAAATGGATAGAGAGTCCTTATTGAAGGGATCTATGAAGAAAAAACAGATCGATCGTTTACTTTTTGTTCATAGCTCTTTTGAAACCTTGAGAGGAGACTGCTGCAAAGGGAAGCAGCTTGGATCTTCCGACTTAACACACTTGTGCCTGAAGGTCTAAATGAAGAGCTGAACCTCAGGGTATTTCTGTAAGTGCTTCAATGCTCGTAATTTTGTATATTGTGTTGTTTTTATGGTTTCAAAATGTTTGTGCTTTAATTGTAACAATATGTATATGTATCGTTGAGTATAAAAGGAAGTTAGGAGGTGGAGAGTTTGTGCTTGAAAAAGGGGAGGAGTCTTCCCGAAACCTCGCAGGCTCGCCTCGGCTCTCGCCTGTCTGTATGTTTGCTCCACTACTTGGCTCCGAGAATGGTGGAGACCGCTGGGGCTTCTAACGCTGTATCCATGGATTTTGGACTTTGACTGGCTGTGGTGCTTCTACTATATAAATGCAAGTAGCACACTCATGTGCACATGAAAAGTTATATGTTTTAAGAATAATATAATAAATAATGGTTTCATATACATACTAGTACAGATTCCTGCAACCCTCTTTATGCTTACGTTGGTGCCTGACATCACCTAAATGTTCACACACTCGCCTGTGCAATTGCCTAATTGCCTTACCTACATATTTTTTACCGCAGGTACACTCAATCAAATAGATAACATGTGTGGTCTTACATGTAATAAAATCCCATATCTGGAATTCTTTAGTACCACCAATACCCGAAAAAGTTGTTCTTTTCTCCATATAGGGGCAGGCTATACAATCTCTACATTTAAAGAAACCTTTTGGTTTCGTTAGCCATGTCTTTCTGTAATGGTGAGAAATAGCTATGTACAAGCCAATCCTTCAAGTTTCTCCCTCACCTATACGTAACTTGTGAAGTATCTCCAATATGTCTTCTGATGTCAGGGTCCATTTGGAGGATATGTCAGTGTCGGCAAAGAATCTCTTTAATAGGTTGTGTGGCATTATCAAATGAACCTATTATCCGTAATTACAGATTCAGAATTTTTAGCATCCAACTTTGGAGATAACAGTTCACTTCTATCCTTTGCGAGCGCATTCCGATAGGCCTGTCACAAGACATAGTCAGGATAGCCCTTAGAAAGGAACCATTGTCAGAGATCTTTTGCCTGTCACAAAAATTCAGTTTTAGATGAGCAGTTTCTTTTAATTCTCAATTGCTGCCCACGAGGAATCCTTCTCTTTAGTGGTTCCGGATGGCTATTCTCCCATCTCAATAGAGAATTTGTCGAGGTAGGTGGTAGATGGTAGTTGCCAGTTCACCTGTTGTCAACTTTATGATCCTCACATCCATAAATGATATAGAGTTTATATCTATTTCATAGGTAAATTTGAGACCCAGATTATTAATATTTAGTTGTTCTACCATTTTCCCAAATTCATACTGAGTTCCATTCCATCCCTTTTACAGTAGCCTGACCCCCAAAACCAGCACAAATGCCCTTATGGACCCTCAAAATAGAAGTAGCAAGAAGAAATCAGTATTTCAAACAAGTTTTTTGTGAAGAGAACATTGACTATCGCTGTATTTTACCACATTAAGACCACAAAACCAGCACAGATGCCCTTATGGACCACCAGAATAAAATTTGCAAGAAGAAATAAGTATTTGAACCAATATTTTAGTAAATAGGACATTGACTATTGCTGTATTTTACCAGAGCATGACCACAAAACCAGCACAGATGCCCTTATGGACCCTCAGAATAAAATTCACATGAAAAAATAAGTATTAGAACCAATAATTTAGTGAATAGGACAAAAAATATTGCTGTCCTTTACAGCAGCATGACCACAAAACCAGCACAGATGCCCTTATGAATAAATAATCGCAATAAGAAATTGACTATTTCAAACTAGATTTTTTTTCCGCTGCTGCTGCTGCTACGGCTACGTTCCATTCTATTACTGTAACGTTGCTGATGTTGTTCCACAGTGACATTAGAACGTGAATAAGAAGTAATAGATGTCTCCAGTTGGTCAATGGGCCGTGTCTCAAATTCCTGCATTCTACTGTCAAACTGAGTGGGTGGAAGGAAATTGTTGACTTTTGATTTGTAACGTGGATCAAGGAGGGTGAACACCCAGTAACAGCTGTTCATTTTGATTGCCTTGAGGCATGTGAAATTTGAAATGAGTATGTGAAATAAGCTTATTTTCAATATAACCTTTCCTATTGGTGTCTTTTACAGTGACCTGACCCCAAAACAGCACAGATGCCCTTATGGACCCTCAGAATAAAACTTGAAAGAATAACCACCGTGACATTAAAATGTGAAGCAGACGCAACAGATGTCTCGAGTTGATCAATGAGCACAGTTTCAAATTCCTGAATTCTACTGTCAATTTATGTGGGTAGAAGGAAATTGCTGATTTTCGATTTGTAATGTGGATCAAGGAGGGTGGCCACCCAGTAACTGATGTTCATTTTGTTTGCCTTGATGCGTGGATCATGTTGCAGGTAATGGAGCATCCAAGCACTCATGTGAGAGATGCAGCCATGATTTCCCAAGCCTTGGGGTCAAAGGGCACTAAACAGATCTTCCTCATCTTCCTCCTTCGCCTCAAATCTGTGCCAAACTTTTTCCACCATAGGGACATCGGTACCGTCAGTGTCCAGACATGCCTTATCCTCCTCCACCGCTTCCTCATCCTCAGCATCAACACAGCCCTGGCCAGCCTTATACGCTGTACTCTGAGAGCTGAAGTGCCGCCCTGCACCAGCCCTGGACCCCGAAGCACCGCCTAATGAAGACCCATAAAGTTGGGAAACTGTCGGCCTTCTAGATCTGATGGCGAGTAAGGCTCTGTGTCCGCCTCCTCCCCTGCTACTACTGGGACCTGCTGTTTCAGAGTGTCTAACACTTGTTCCAGAATAAATATCACGACAATGGTCATGCTGACAATGTCATTGTCCTGACTGACCATTTTGGTGGCATCTTCAAAACTGTCAAGAATGGTGCAGAGATCTTTCACCTGCCTCCACTCTCTATGGATCAACACCCCAAGGTCCAAAACACTGCTTGTCAAGCCATGCCCGCTTCATACTGCATAGTGGCATTATGCTGCTGCCACAATCGCTGGAGCATGTGGAGGGTGGAATTCCAGCGAATTGGCACGTCAACAATGAGACGGTTGATGGGGAGGTCAAGATGATGCTGCAACGCAGCCAGTCGGGCCGAAGCAGCGTGCGAACGCCGGACGTGTGAGCTCGGACCTTAAGCCTTCTTCAGCAGGCAGTCAAGACCCAGGTAGCACTTTAGAAATTTCTGCACGACCAGGTTCATGGCGTGTGCGAGGCAAGGGATGTGCGCAAGCCTACCGATCTTAAGGGCAGCAAGGAGATTTTTCCCATTGACGCACACCACCTCGCCTGGCGCCAGGTTCTTATCACCCAGCCACTGCTCAGTCTCATTGTGCAGAGCCGTTCACAACTCTTGATCTGTGTGTTGATGGTCTCCAAGACACAATAATTTCAACACGGCTTGGTTTCTCTTGGCACGTGATGCTACCCGTGGAGCTTGGGGAAACCTGCACCATCCCAAAAGTGTGTAAGAGTGTGACCCACCATCATCATCAAAGACATCCACATCCAACCAACTCACTCAGTGAGCTGTCACAGAGATGTAGCGCCCTTGATAGAGCTTACTAGTCCATGTATCTGTGGTCAGATGGACTTTGCTGGACACAGATGCAGCCAACGCGCTGGAGATTTTTCTGACACGTCGCTGGCCAGGGCAGGGACTGCTTTTCTGAAAAAGAAATGCCTGCTCAGCATCTGGTATTGGGGGCAGGCAAGGGCCATGATGTGGCGGAACCCATTTGGGTCCACCAGACGGAAAGGCAACATTTCCAAGGCCAAGAGCCTGGCAATGCGGACATTCAGGCTTTTGGCTGTAGGATGGTTGGGGTGAAAGTGTTTCTTCTGCTCCCACACCTGGTACGCAGAAGGCTGGCTGCTAGACTGGCCGCTGTACGGCATGCAGGTCAAACTGTTGGAAGGAGAAGGGGAAGGCTGTGTTTCTGGTGGTGGTGGTAATCAGGTGACAGTGTGGGGCACTGGGACTGATGCTTACTCATGCCACTCCGGGACATGGGCAGCAGAGGAACGCTTGGTCTTGGAAGTGGTGGAGGAGACAGAGAATGTCACAGTGGTTGGAAGCCCAGGACCTGTGTGGCCTTTTTCCTTCAAGTGATTCCTCCACATCAATTCATGCTTTAGATGCATCTGCCTATTCATGTTCGTGGTGGTTAAATACTTTAGATTCTTCCCTCTACTGACGCGTTTGACAGCAAATCCGTCATATGACGTTGCTCGGCTAATCTGAGGCTTGATCGAAAAAGGCCCAGGCTTCACAGGTCCTGGCCCTTCGACGGGGGGAAAACCCTAGAGGGGTGTTTCCGCTGCCCCCCAACCATGGCTGGCGATTAATCTAAAGGGACTTGTGCGACCAACCCCTTTCTTTTCTGGGGCTGTACACAACACTACCCCACTCTCTTGCTAAACCACTGATGAGAGCCTCGAAAGCAAATCTGTGAAAAAGACCCCCTTTTTGGGAATGCAATTCTTTAATAAAAAATCATCATCATCAAGGTGACTTCCTTGTCCGACAGTATACATCCCAAGCTGCGAGCTGCAGCCACGGGCCGGGTTTTTCTGCCGACTGACCCTTCCTTCTCCTCTGATGGCATCACAACGGGCGTCAGAGCAACAAAATATCCTTTTGGCCCTTGAACTTTTAAAATCCTTCTAAACCCCCAAATGCATTGTGTCATCAAAGAGCCTTCGAACAGGGTAATCCACAGTGGTCTTGCATGGGTTGACTTGGGGATGTGTTTGCTTCAGGTTGGACTTATGCCGCGATATGATGACGACATTTGTGGGGCCCGTGATGAGAGGACAGGAGGTAAAACCGCTGGATCGCTTGTTTTAATCCTGAAGATCAGTTTGGCGTGTCTTCATTACTGAGTTTCCCAAAGGTAACCGATGAGAATGACAGACCTGACGGTCCTGCAACTGACGATCTGCTCGTTGCGTGTTGTCCGGAGCACGGGGACGGAGCGCTTGTCTCTCCCTCGAGCCCACTCCTACCCCCTCCTCTCGCTCACCCCCTCTACTTCGCTCCATTTTCAAAAGATAAATATTAAAAAGGTCAAAAGATTTGTTCACAGGCTTTTATTAAAGAACTTGTACTTCAAAACAGAAAATCAAAAATGTTTTTAAAAATCCCTAAAATTTCCAACTGGCAACTTGTTAGAAAAAAGAATTGTTTCTATCAAATATCTGTGAAATGCGTTTAATGGAAGAACGTAACACTGAATCAAAAAAGTGTTTTGTTTCAGGCCTTGCAAAATTTAAAAAGCCAAGTAGGACACAATGGACTTTTTTTTCGGGAAAATCTCTGAAATTGGTTTTTCCCCCAAATGACAACCCGGAGTACAAATAGAATATTTTTCTATGGATTATCAAAGAAATGTGGTCTTTTCTGACAGGTGAAAACCTGGGATAGAAATAGAAATTTTGTTAAGGGAAACATATATTTTTCTAATGCTTTTGTAATGAAGTTTGTGGTGCAAAAACATTAAACACATAAAGCTTAGCTGAACAGCAGAGATATTCCAAGATGGGGGCCCGCTTCCGAAAAACCCCCCCAGTGCCAGCATGGACCGGGTGGAAACCCTACCAATCTGGAAACCAAACAACTAGTGCCACATTTCCCGAAACTGCCCAAGAAACAAAAAGTTTTTTTAGCCACGCCCTGAACCCGTTTGTAAAAAACCTTTTGTAATGTAATAAAGCTCTCTCTTCTGGGTCTGCTTCACACGAGGAGGAACCATATCGCTCTGTGTCTGATGTCATTCTTTTTTGCCGGAAATCGTGTTCAAATTTGGACAGCAGTAGTCAGCGGTGTACCCTTAAACCCCCCAAAAAATTTTTCTACAGAAAATTCTGAAATTGGTTTTTTTCCCAACTGCCCAACCAAAACAAATAAAATATATTTCCGGATTATCTAAGAAATATGGTTTTTTTCTGAAAACCCAAGGGTAGATATATAAATTTTTCTACAGAATATCTCTGAAAGGGTCTTTTCCCAATGCAGCCAGAGCACAAATAAATATTTTTCTATGGATTACTAAGAAAGCAGTTTTTTGTGACAACGACAACCAGGGTAAAATAGGATTTTTTCCCTAGGGAATATCCTAAAATGTGGTTTTTTCCCCAAAATAACAACCGGGATAAAAAATAAAATTTTTTCTATGGGTTATTTAAGAAATGGGGTCTTTCTGACCAACTGACAACCGGGGGATAAAATAAAAATTTTTTTCTACGGAATACTCTGAAATGGGTCTTTTCCCACAACTGAAAAAAGGGGTACAAATAGAATATTTTTTATTGATTAGCAAGAAATGGGTTTTTTCTGACAACTGACAACCAGGGGTAAAATTGAATTTTTTTCTAGGGAAATATCTATGAAATTAGGTTTTGGGGGAACAACTCTGAAAACCCAACAACAGTGTTCTTCCTTCGTCCTTGTAATTTGGGGCTCCCAAGTAAGACACAATTGACTTTTTTCCCTTCGGAAATAGCCAAGAAAAGTGGCTTATGCGCAGCATTAAAGGGGGTTTTATCGCTACTAAACATTCCCTCTGTACTTGGTTTAGCAGTATGAGCTTTTTTAAATCTGATTCTGTGCCTGCTGCTTCGGGTTTTGGGCCCCCCCTACCGGTCCCGCCCCCCTTACACCCCCTGCACGTGATTGGCCTAATTTCATTCAGCCTTTTTGTGATACCCCCCAACAAAAAAACCCCCCGGGGCCACACCCCCTGCACGTGTTGGGGCCCCTCACAATTGTGTTTTTCCTCCCCCTGAGTGTTAAAATGATGGGAAACCAAGGTTGCTGGCTCTATACCATCTCCCAGCTCTAGGGGAATGTTTGGGCAATTACTGCCTGTTTAACCCACAGACCCCCCCAATAAACAGTATTGGGGGTCTCCTGCCTGTTAACAGGGGCAGAAAACGGGAGGGGCGTGTGCACTGCTCCATTTTTATTATAATTTTTTTAGACACCTCATTTCCCCGGGCGCTGTACAAACGGGTTTGCATACATACTAGGTCAAAAAAAGTACAAGGGAGACAACTTAATAAATAAATACTGGTAAAAGGAGGGAGGAGGTCCCTGCCCATGAGGGCTTACAGTCTACAAGGAAGTTGGGGAGAGACAGAAGGTGAGGGGCAGACATGTCTGTGGACATGTTTCCATATAACCCAGTCTGCTGCCTGGTAACAGAGGGGAAGGGGGGGCAGTGTACACTCCTCACATGTCTCATCAGTTCAGGCTGTGTGTATAACTGCATATACCCCCAGTCAAACAGTCTCCGTCTGGTAAAAGAAGGGAAGGGGAGGGGGAAGTTTTACACTCCTCACAATGTCTCATCAGTTCAGGCTGTGTGTATAACTGCAATATAGCACAGCAAGGAGCTTGTGGAGCCTGAAGGCTGCAGACATAAGAAGCATGCAGGAGGTTACAGAGCTGTTATATCCAGACAACCTTCTGTATCCCCTGCTTCATACAAAATAATTATGTCACAGTTCTTCAGTGAGGGGAGACATGCCTCCTGGGAGGAGAGACAAACCTCCTGGCAGGAGAGACATGCCTGCTGAGAGATGAGACTCGTCCCTGGATTTCAAATTCAATCTCAGAGAATTAGCTGAAGAGCACGAACAGTTCAAACGATACAACTCCTTTAAAGATTAGAAACAGGATTTTTTTTCTATGGAATACCTTGGAAATGGGGTCTTATGGAAGAACAGGGTGTTTTACACCAGTTGCGCCCCCCCCCAAAAAAAAAAAAACAAAAAAAAAAAACCTGCTGCATGCAACTACAGGAAACATCATTAAGTTTTCTGCCATAAAGCTGTGGCGGTGTATCAAAGCTGTTTCGGTTTAGGGCTGATTTCCTAAGTGTCCTGTTCTGGAAACTGCCAAGGAACAACAGTTTCCAGAATAAAATTCTATAGAACAGTGATTTCTTATGAGATATTAAGGTAGCTGTGCCTGATGTAGAATCTGCCCACACAACAATGCGCCCACCCCTACCCCCCCCACCCCGCTCAGAAACTGCTGCCATGAAGCTTAGGGTAATGCAGAAATAAAATATGCTGCTATCTCACAGTGATTTGATATGAGAGATAAATGTAGTTGTGTCTGATGCAGAAGCTGCCCCCTGAACCAACCAACCCCCTCCCCATCAGAAACTGAACCAAGGGGTTTAGGGCAATGCAGCTGTATCCAAATCTAAATCTCTGACTAATACTGCCTAGAATTGCCTAATCTTGCTGTACCCTAACCTAACTAGGCAGTTTAATGTCCCCCATAAGCAGGTATAGGCAGTTTAATGTCTTGTATAGTCAGGTATATGTCCCCCATAGGCAGTTTAATGTCCCCCATAGGCAGTTATAGGCAGGTATATGTCCCGTCATAGGCAGGTATATGTTTCATCATAGACAGGTATAGGCAGTTATAGGCAGGTATATGTCCCCTAATAGGCAGGTATAGGCATGTATATGTCCCCTATAGCAGGTATGGGCAGGGTTTGTTAAAAAATACAAGTACTTAGCTCTCTCCCACGTTGCTCCAATGTGCTGCGTCTACTTCCATGGTGGCAGCTTTGGCAGCACATATTATGAGTGTGCGTGCAGGAGAGCGGAAGGCGGAGTGGGTTTTTGTGGATTCTCTGAGGGCTAATTGGTGAGCACCTGAGTAGGGTGTGTACCTAACATGATATAAAAGGAAGTGAGCTTAGACCACATGTGATCGGACCTCTAACCCCTGATGAAGCCAGGTTAGCTGGCGAAACATGTTGGGGAGGTCAGATATGACGTTTTAAATTGTGATTTTTCACCTCTGTCTAGAAGTGTCACCTGCTGCAGAGGGTGTCACAAGGGGGCCTTATTTCTTTTGTGTCCATGAGATTAGGGGCGACTGCCCC
>JAODAL010044607.1:0-32713 GCA_025379985.1 Phyllomedusa bahiana | reverse complement strand
TTTTTACTGTTTTTGAACTACCCCCGGTGTTTTGTTTGGGTTTCCCTAAACTTCCCCATATTTTTTAAATGGTTCAATGTCGCCCTTTTCTGTTTGGGGGCCGTTTATGCCGCCAATGAGAATAGCTTTCTAAATTTTGAATTACTGTTTTCCCCGAATTTCCAATATCCTAATTCAAATTTAAAATTTTGGAAAGTGATTTTTGTTTTATTATTTTTTATTTTTTGGGTTTCAGTCTTTTCCTGAAAAATTTGAACTTTTTTTAAAAGGGCCATTTTTGATTTCATACCCGCACCAAATTTGGGAAAAGATTTCTCGCTTTTCCAGCCCTGTCTCGCATCGGACTGTTTTTCCCGGGCGCATCCCCGCACGGCCCTAATTGCACTGCGCCTTTGTCCCCCACTTTTCCCACACACACGGGCAGGCGCGGCGGATTTTTTCCCCCATGTATACCGCACACCCGGCCCAAACCAGCGCACCCCGCTTGCCCTAAGTCGCGCCTGCCCCTAACACAGGGGCGAGGCGCGGGGGATTTACATTTTTATGTAAACACCCCCCGGCCCCCCGCATAAATCAGGCGCAGATTCCGCCGGGGGAAAACTGGGGAAAGGTGGCGGCCGGGGGGATTAAATGGGGGCCCATAATTTTCAAATTTTCATAAATGTCTTCCCCGGAAAATGGGGGGATGGGGGTTTTGTTTGTTAAGGAATCTGTGGCGCGCGGCTGAGTCCTGCCCTTTTTTCCCCACATAAGGCCTGGGTGGGACTTTGCACATACTAATCAAAAAACCACATTGAAGACCTGCGGGAAAATTTCCCCAAATTCGTCACCTTTGGGATTGTGGCAGGTACATGTCATGGTGGGGGATGTCCCTGCATCTTGCACTGTTTTGCAGCAGGGGAGGTGCCATTTTCAGTTGGGGGCCTTTCAGGGCGCTGCGGAAAAATAATACGCCGCGGGTTTGGGGGAATCGGAAAGGGAGAGAGGGGGACTGCGAATATTTTTGAGCTGTTGTCCCTATGTAGCACGGGTTGAAGTTCCTTGGCAATCTTCGTGGGTCTCCACTGTGGGTTTAGGTTCAACTAGGGCGCTCGTTCTTCCTTCGGGGCCCCTTTTGTATGTAACCATGATCGTTTAAGGCTTTGCTTTGTGATTTGATTGTCCGCATTTTTTGGTTTGTATCCCAATTGGAGAAAATTTTGTCCCAGATCCGGGGGTTTTTTGCCCGGGGTCTTCTTGTCAGAAAAATACATTGTATCGTTACCCGGGCTGTATAAATGGATTGCTTTGTGTGCTTAGGGTGGGAAACTGTCTTTTTTCCGGTAGGGCCCTTTTTGCTGTGGGGGTTTTTGGGATATTGATGTGATACCGGTGGTCTTTTAAGTGTATTGGGTATCCCAAAAAATGGATTTTGTCCTGAATACTAATTTAAATTGATTTGGGGGGTAAAGTTATTGAAAACCCCCCCCAGTCCAATGACAAAAATTCATCGATATAACGGAGGTACATCATGGGGCTGGGGGGCTGTGGATGGTAGCTCCTTTCCCGTTAAACCATAAAGGGTTTGCATATGGGGCACACATCTGGGCCCATTGAAGTTCCCATTCGGTGATATGGTCCTCTCCCAAAGGGAAATATTGGGGTGAGTATGAACTGTATACCGTGGGGATGGTTTTGCGGGGGTTTTTGTTTTTTCCAGGTGGTCCACAGCTGCTATCCATCCTTTTGGGGGAAAGTTATATACAAGTTTCTACATCCAGGTGGGCCAAAAAGGTGCCCTAGGAATGACCGAGGGGATTGATTTTTTAAGAAAGTCCGTGGGGTCCTGGAGTAGCGATGTCTCTGACCAGGGTTTTAGGAGATTTTCCACCCCAAACCTGAGATTTCCCGTCAGTGCCAATGCCAAAAAAAGAAGGGTCCCGGGTTTCATCTTTGGGTTTTTGGGACGTAGAAGAGCCCGGGCCCGGGGTCCGCTGGTTGAGCCCCCCACCCCTTGGGCCCGATTGGGAAAATTCTTATCAAACCTTTTTAATTGGGTTTTTAAAGTCCCTGTGGGATCACTGTAAGTTTGGAAAAGGGGGGTTGGAACTCCTTTGCTTCCTGGATAATCAGAGGTTTATTTTATATTTGCCCCTTTTTCCAGGGTTTTTTAAAATTTTAAACCGATTTTTTTTTCAGTAAGCGTAGCTTTCGTTCCTGCGGTTTGGTTGGCAAAATGTTTCTTTTAGTTCCCCCAAATCTCAAATTTGACCTTTCTTCTGAAACATCAATGTTTTACTAGTGCTGCATTAGTTCCAGGCCGTGGGGGCCAGGTTATTTTTTGGTGGGTTCCTTAGGTGTTCCTCAGAATCACCCCTAAAGGAAAGGGCTTTTTATAAATATTCCCCAGTTTATTTTTCTGAAAAACTCCTCCCGTCGTTGCAGAGTTTGACATGGTCAGTGAGTGTGAGGGGCAAAGGGGAGACCTTTTTGGATAGCTTTCCTTTTTTTATTTTGTAAGAAGAAGAGTCGTGTTGAGTTGTGCAAGTTTCTTAAGCCCCTTTTTCAAATTTCTTCTTGGGGTACATTTTGGTATCTTTCCCAAATTGCTAGAGTGTAATTTGTACCGTGTTTCCATAGAAAGTAGAGAAGAGTGAAAAAATCAGGGGGATACCTTTTTAAAGGGTGAGTATATTTGATGGTGACTTTCGAGGTACAGTCCTTCCGGGCATATTTATACAAGAACTGAAAATTTACAGACTTTTTATACACAAAAGACCCGGACCTTCAAAGGAACTGAGAATTCTTAAAAATAACAAAATGCAATATAAGCAGACAAGTCAGTTGGTGATGTAACAGTTGTACACCACAGTCAGGAGAGCAGAGGGATCTACCACCTAAATTTTATAGCAGAAATTATAGAGATTCATTCATGTCTTCTTTCTCTGTTACAGCCCGAAAGAATGCCCATCACTTCTCAAACTCCAAAGAGGAAGAATCCGCTCTGATCTACAACCGGCCACTGACTTACACGGCTAATATCAGTGGCTACGAGCAGGTGTATTTCTTCGATTAGTCATCTACAACAGCGGTCCCCAAACTTTTTTCCACCAGGGACTAGTTTTATACAAAATAATTTTGTATGGAGAGGGTTGGAGGTTTAGAATCACACGCATAAAAAAACACAAGCAAGTGCATTCTGTGTCATGTAATAAGTATAGCATGGAGTAACCAATATTATATTATTGCAGACTGATTGTCAGCTCTGTGAGTCAGGATGATATATGTATATAATAAACACATATAATCAACTCTGTAGGCCCCATTAAGTAGCTAGATATATAGATCCCCCAATGAGTAGGTATCTAGGTCCTCCATTAGGGAAATAGGTAGGTATATAGGGATCCCCCAACAGGTAGGAATGTAGGTCCCTAGTAGGTAGTTATATAGGCTGCCTGTAGGTAGGTGGGTAGGTATACAGAGCCCCTGTAGGTAGAAATAAAGGACATCATAGCTAGGTATATAAGCCCCTTTAGGTAGGTAGTTATGTCAGCCCGATGTATGTAGGTCTGAATATAGCCCCAGTCAGTAGGTAGGTATATAAACCGTCTGTAGGTTGATATATAGGTCTCCTGTAGGTAGTTACATGTCCACTGTAGATATATATGTGTGCTGTAAATAGTTACATGCCCCCTGTAGGTAGTCACATACCGCCTGTAGATAGTTATATATGCCCCCTGTAGGTAGTTATATTTCTGCCCCCTATAGGTAGTCACATACCCCCTGTAGGTATATATATATACTCCTTGTAGGTAGTCACATACCTGCTCTAGTTAGGCAGGCCAATAAAAAATTTAAAAAAAGTTATTCAACTCTCCCCAATCCTCTGCTGAGCCGTTAGCCCCAGGAGCTAGTGTCTGGCAAGACACAGGGGATGACACCACTGCATCACACCCCCTGCGCCTCTGATGTGTATATACAGCGCTCATTAGAAATTTTTGTGTTAGAAATTTAAAAAAGTTTGCAGTGGGAATCTGCTATACTTTTTGTCTCAAGGAGTATTCACATTCATAGTGTAGCAGTGGTATTGCTGGCACCGAACACCAGACGTATATGCATTGGTTCACTTGTCACCAGTGATCATTATATTCCGTTGTATCTGCATCTGCAGCCACTGCCCTATGGTGTCCAAGGTATCTTCAGAGTCTTCAACCACTCTGACCTAATAGAGTGCAGTGGGTGTATAACTTTTTGATTTATTTCATAAACCCTTGGTACCACGAGCTGCACATTGGAGCCATCTATTTAGCGCAAAACACCATAAATGTATAGCACAGAGAAATTGTGGGCACAGAAGCCGTGCCTGCACCATCCTCAGTATATGCTGCAACTGCTGGAACTGGAGATAACTGTGATCCCAGAAAATGTCGCATCATTGCCGGGGTCAATAGTGATCGTGGCATAAACAGATGTAGCAAAACTAAAGGTGACAGATAATAGACCATGTTTTCACGGCACAGAATGAAACCCCAAAGAACTAGGCGAAGGGGTACATGACTGTGGGAGAGGGGTGGTTGGGGGCTAACGCTTGTAGTTGTTAAATGGGTGGTTTTATGCTGGGGAGATTCACTATTTAGAGATAGAGGATTGCCTAAGTGAGGGTTGTCTTACAATTGGTAGGTGGAGTTTTTGAAGATATGTAATTTCCTGTTTCATTGTCTCATCCTCTTTCTCTCACCAGAAGAAATGGAAGAAACTTCCAGCCCTGACCACGTTTTTGTTGTATAACTGTTTTTTAGATGTTTTTTAACTGATCACCCTGTTTGATTTTGATTTATGAATTATTACATATTTACCTGTCTGTAAAATGTCTTTATATTAAATCCATGTCAGAAAAAAAATCCACACTACAAGTGAATATAAAAAGTGTTTTTCTGCATTTGTTTTTAAAAATTATTTTTTACATCCTTCACATTTCACACTAAATAACCTGTTAGATTAATTCTACGGGTTATTACGGTTGTGTGGATACCTAATATGTGCAGGGTTTTTTTTGTGTAATGTATGCACAATAATATTTAGTAAATATTTATTTTAACTTATTATTTATTTTATTTATTTTTTCTACACTTTTTTTTGTTTTTTTAATCCCATTAAGGGATAACTATTATACACTCTTTTTGACACTTCGTAATATATTGGCAAACTCCTATATACTCATTTATGCTTGTACATTACACTCTATGTCAGTATGACACAGTGTGCCATGGCCGCACGCTACTCTTGGTCCCCAAAGCTGACTGTATAGATATTCCCTGGGTCCAGCGGACACTGAGAATCATGATGGAGCAGAGGAAGCCAGTCACGGACCGCAGCAATCAAAGAGTTAAACAGTGGGGATCAGAGACTTCCTAAGGTCCTTACCGTGCACAGAGACTGTTTTAGGAACGGAGATGTTAACTACAGCTCCATTCCTAGCGCAGTTACGGCACTGGGAGCCCCAAACCCCCTCTGTCTGCAGTGTTGTCTTTTGTTGCCACGAGCCTGCACTGCCCGGCGTCAAAAGAGACAATGGGCGGTTGTTAAGGGGTTAAAAGTCAGACCCCATTTACAAGTCCTTGGCATGCAGAAGCATTCAGAATATATTTGAAGATGAATCTGCCATCAGTCTCATTAAAAATAAACAAAAAAACCCATGATATTAATCCAAATGGAGCCTTAATTGTCATTTTCCATAATTCAGTTAGGTCAAACAAACATTGCAGTGATTGCTCTGCAGAGAGTCAATGTTCTGCTCTCTCGTGGCCTAATTCCCACCTAGTCCTCTAGGGTACACAATGTGGTCTCTGAGATTTGCTTGTTTAACCTGATACTTTTAATTATAATCCACAAACCTAATAAAGAAGCTTGTTAAATCTATCATAACCTTATAAATTCTATAGGGAGCAGATTAGTAAAGAACTGATGAACGCTGTAAAACAATAGACTATAAACCATAATGTTGTGATGCTTGGCTGGCTATGACCTTGAACTGATGGAACAGTCACACATTTTAAACAATTCTTCAGAATAAGGACTTTTTATACAATAGAACAGAAAATAAAAAAAATAAAAATATTGGCAAATACAGTGATCACAGAGAAAAACATCTGCAAGTTTCACATTGAAAAATCTAAACTCATGATGGGTTAGCGCTTACGGGAAAACTGTATAACGTACAGTTCACAAGAATACAATTACATATGCCTTCTCAGAAAGGGCACTGCAGGTAGATAGCAACTCTCTAACATACGGCCGTGGCAAAGATTATTTGCTGTAGATAACTTACTGCAGTGAAATATCGTATCACAGAGGCATTGACAGGCGATGAAAAAGTTGACATAATGTTCTGTACCACAGGTATAATAAAGCATTACATGTCAGGGTGAGCTTTGCTACATCTGTTCACGTTCACTCCCTAATTACACTATATCACCTTTAAAAGTTAATCATTCTTAAAGACTATAAGACGTGTGTGAACTATTCCTCTAAGTACTGAATTCTATATGAAAAACCATTCACACTTTAAAAAAAAATGTTTTTGGGCCAAGTGTTGGACTGGGTTGCCTGGGGCCCACCAGGGGAGTTAATCCGTGGGGCCCACCAGTGAAGTGTATTTTTGAAGCCCACTAGTGAACTTGATGCTTGGGGACCTCCAGTGGAGTTAATTATTAGGGCCTAGGACCATTGGAGTTAATTGTGGGGGCCTACTAATGAAGTTGATGCCTGGGGACCACCATTGGAGTTAATTCTTGGGGCCTACTAGGGAAGTTGTTGCTTTGGGACCACCAGTAGAGTTAATTCTTGGGGCCCACCAGTGAAGTGGATTTTTGGGGCTGACTGGTAAAGTGGATGCTTGGGGACCACCAATGGAGTACATTGTCGGGGCCTACTAGAGAAGTTTCTTTCTGCCTCTCTTTCTACACCTTACCCCATCATACCCAGGGGACCACCCTGCTTCCCTGTGGGCCAATCCAAGCCTGCTTGGGACTGCTTCGATATTGCATGTATCATCACATCATTGTCAAATCTTGTGAGATAGTCAACTCCAGAAGTTCAAATTACTTTACTATGTCCACCTGAATCACACCCATACTGATAGGTGGCTGTTCCCAACCCTGTTTTGTAAACTCAGTGATTTCTTTGCTCTTTCATATATTCGATAACTGATTTTTAAACCAGCAAGAGATCTCATGCCATTTTTTAATACAATTAAAAAAATAAATTAGAGGGGTTGTCCAGTTCATAAGAAAAATAGCCAGCTCCAGTCCCATTAGAATTAAAAAAAAAAAAACGATACTCACCTTCTACCAGTTTCTGGCTCCAGCTCTGGGTCTCTCTCATCTTCTATTTTCTACTTCCAAATGGGATTGTCACTGCTGCAGCCACTGATTGGCTACAAGGGTCACGTGCCTTTAAATTACATCACCATTTGGAAGTGAACGGCTCCAAATAGTGATGCAAGTAGCCGCTTGTGACTGCTGCAGCCCATTTGGAGTAGAAGAAAGAAAACAGAAGACCAGAGAGATGCAGCGCTGGAACCGTAGAGTGGAGGAAGGTGAGTATAAGTATATTTTTTTAAAAATTTCATAGGGCCCCGGGAACTATTAGTTTTTTAATGAACTGGAAAACTCTTTAATTTGATTACATTTCCTTTTTACTAATCCTTTCCCGTTGCTCATGCTATCTGATCTGCTGGCAGTATGTTATAGAGCAGGAAGAGCTGAGCAAATGAATATATAGTTCTGTAAATTCAGTAGAATTTGTATTTTATTCATTTAAATCTCTGCTTACTCTTTGTATTTTATTCAATTAGATCCCTGCTTATTCTGGGATAAGGAGTCCAGTAGGTGGTGTTATCAGTGATTGACAGTCTGCCTTGTATTAGTGTGCATACAGAGATGGTTGTCAATCAATGATAACACTGCCTACTGGACTCCTTATCCCAGAATAAGCAGAGATTTAAATGAATAAAATGTAAGTTCTACTGAAATGTAAGTTCTGCATTTTCAGTGTGACTGGTTCAATTTTAAACTCCCTTTTTTAAAGTTTCCTGAGTATGTTTCAACATTTGCCGTCTGCCCTAACCTTGTGCAAATTAAAAGAAGTGCTCCGGCTCAGGCCCATCTTCCATGTTGATCAAACTCTGTCTGCCTTGACCTCTGCATGACCAACAGCATCTTCTGTCTAGACATACAGTACTGCATGCCATGAGGCACTTCACGTTATATAGAAAGAGGAAGGAAGATGGAGAGGGGAATCCCTCATGTAATAGTGCTATTAGACAGTACAAGCATAGTATATAAATGAATATACAGTATACTAACCTTTTCTGGTTGTGCTGATTCCAGGCATAACACTTTAACGGGCTTTTCAACAATTTTAATGGAACGGGTGAAAAAAGTTATCCTGGTGCACTGCACAGGGTCGGTGTAAATCTTCTCCTTCTCTGAGAGGTAGGAGAGCGATGTGGGATCGGGAGCGGAGACATAGATTAGTAATATCAGTAGGGTGCGCTGGACTCTATCGTTTTTCAAAAGGAAGATGTGTTTCATGTCTATATAAATATGAAAACCAAAAAGTATCAAGAGCACCGGATTCCTTTAAAAATTATTATAGAGTGCCCTCCTCTTGGACCAGAACCAGGGGCCAAACAAGTATCCACGAAAAATCAAAACTGGATCTGAACTTCCAGATTGTGGTGATTTTGTTTATCCCAACGGTAGCAACGTTTCAGTCTTGAACAGGACCTTTCTCACGCACATCAAACAGTGCACAAATAGTGACCTATAAGTGGTCATTAATTTACAATCAAATACAACCAATTAAAGTGTGTAATAAGGGAAATATTACAATATTATGCAGACAAAATCAGTGGTAATCATATGCATCATATTAGGTGATAATCAAATACATGTGTTAATGATGTATATAAAAAGTATATACCAGTGTACTAGATCGTGATCAAAATCAAACAGCGCATGCTCAAAAAATCCAGACTGAGAATGCGCAGTAGAGTGGAAGTTCCGTACTTGTCACTATAGGAACATAAGAAGCGTCTCTCCAGATACTTATGAATCGGACAGTAGTAACTCTCCGTATGAGGCTACAGGTAGTTGTATATATATGGACCCATAAAGAAGGTAGTGTTACTACTGTCCGATTCATAGCATGCGCAGTTTGATTTTCAAGACGCCGTAACATTGTAAAGTGATGAAGATACATCCCGTCCAGCTAGTAAGGATTAGTGCTTTATTGTTAATTACACATGTGTTTGTATTTCTTGCTTAATTATGTTTCATATTGATTTGGATCACAATATCACGATCTAGTACACTGGTATATACTTTTTGATATACATCATTAACACATGTATTTGATTATCACCTAATATGATGCATATGATTACCACTGATTTTGTCCACATAATATGTAGAAACAGCTGCTGTATGCAGATGGGTAATACTGGCTTGGTTAATATCCCTTTTGCTTTCTAAAGATTCAGCGGGTCAAAAGCAAATTGAGGATTTGTTACATCCAATAGAGGGCGCTTGAGCTTCTCAGCGCCTTTCCCATAATGCCTTGTGATATGCAGATGCTTAGTGGAGGGAAAAAAGGCAGTTCCACACGCCTATATGATGCTCTCCCCAAGGAGAGATGTTTCCCTTTCTGAGTCACTCATTGCCTCCCATCCAGCCAGCCAGTATCGTTCTGCTCTGCACTGATGAGGGGCAAAACCCCGAAACAGCTGCTGTATGCAGATGAGTAATACTGACTTGGCTAATATCCCTTTTGCTTTCTTAGGACTCAGTGGGTCAAAAGCAAATTGAGGATTTGTTACATCCAATAGAGGGCGCTTGAGCTTCTCAGCTCCTTTCCCATAATGCCTTGTGATCTACATAATATTGTAATATTTCCCTTGTTAAACACTTTAATTGGTTGTATTTGATTGTAAATTGATGACCACTTATATATCACTGTTTGATGTGTTTGAGAAAGGGCCTGTTCAGGATTGAAATGTTGCTACCGTTGGGATACATAAAATCACCACAATTTGGAAGAGCTTATTTTTCGTGCCTATACAAAGACACTTCATCAGTTCCATATGATTGCTAATCTACGTCTCCACTCCTGATGATGCACTTCACGAATGACTGCACTGAGGAGGGGAATCTAAGTAGCCTCTGGTCTTTACCCTCAATCCCTGCAACAGACCAGAAGCATGATGAGGAGGTCACACCCAGAAGGTGGTAAAAAAGCAGAATAACTAGCAAACAAAAAATAACTCCTCAGGCAATGGGCTAGTAGGGAAATATTGCAACAATCCTCTCCTCTCCTGCCCTTCAACTTCTGTCTCTTTCCCACTTCTTTGTAGATTGTAAGCCTTTGCGGTCAGGGTTCTCTTTCCCTCTGTACCAGTTGTTAGTCACATATTGTCACCATTGTACTTGTTTGACTTATGTTATATATGTAACCCCCTTAAATTTACAGTGCCCTGGAATCAATGGCGCTCTGAAATTAATAATAATAATAATAATAATAATAATATACATGGGGGTAATAACAATAATAAAATTGTATTAGGGGTCTGCTATAAGCCCCAAATATAACAGAACCCATGGAAGATGTACTCTTCAGGCAAATAGATGAGGTGGCTAATCATAATGAGGTTGTTATTATGGGTAACTTCGACTACCCAAACATGAATTGGGAAACTGAAACCTGTAGCTCTCATAAAGGAAACAAGTTTTTGTCAATAACTAAAGATAATTACGTTTCCCAACTGGTGCAGGAACCGACTAGAGGAAAGGCCATTCTAGACTTAATATTGACTAACAGACCTAACAGAGAAAGGTTGGGGGGCATCTAGGAAATAGTGACCACAATATAATACATTTCAAATTATTCTGTAATAGAATATTTTTTTGAGGAGTCACAAAAACAGTGAATTTCAGGGAGGCCCTAAACCGCATTGACTGGGACCAGCTCTTCAAAAATAAAAGAACCGATAATAAATGGGAGATTTTCAAAAACCTCTGAAGCGTCCACTATGATAGATACATATCTTATGGAAATAAAGTGATTAGAAACAGGAAAAAGCCAATGTGGGTCAAAAGAGAAGTAAAGAAGTCAATAAATAAAGCTTTTAAACTACTTAAACAGGAGGGCAGTGAGGAGGTACTAAAAAGCTACAAGGAAAAAAAATAAAATAAGCAAAAAAAAAAGATAAAAGACTGAAAAGTTGGAGACAGAAATGCTGATTGCCAAAGAGATTAAAACTAATTCCAAAATATATTTTTTTTATGGTATGTAAATAGCTAAAGATTAAAACAGAAAATGTTGGCTCTTTGAAAAGTAGTGAGGGAGATATTATGGAGGGTGATGAGAAGAAAGCAAACCTATTAAACAATTTTTTCTCCACTGTATTTACTGAGGAAGATGACCTTCCTGTTTATGGGCAGAGGGATGAGGTAAACTTCACCTTAAATGTTTCTTGCCTAACCCAGGAATAAGTGCCACTCTACCTTAAGAAGATTAAAATAGACAAATCACCAGGTCCTGATGGTATACAGCCTCGTGTCCTAATGGAATTAAGTCATGTGATAAACAGGCCCCTGTTTTTAATTTTTATGGACTGTATAGTAACTGGGTATGTCCCAAAGGTTTGGCGCATAGCAAATGTGGTGCCAATATTCATAAAGGGGTCAAAAAGTGAAAACTATAGGCCGGTAAGTTTAACCTCTGTTGTGGGTAAAATGTTTGAAGGTTTTCTAAGAGATGCTATCCTGGACTATCTCACTGAAAATAAATGTATAACGCCGTTCCAGCATGGGTTTATGAAGAATCGTTCCTTTCAAACCAATCTCATCAGCTTCTAGGAGGTTAGTTCTAGACTGGATCCAGGTGAGACATTGGATGTCATATATTTAGATTTTTCTAAAACATTTGATACGGTGCCACATAAAAGGTTGGTAAGTAAAATGAGAATGCTTGGACTGGGGGAAAATGTGTGCAAGTGGGTAAGTAACTGGCTCAGTGATAGAAAACAAAGGGTGGTAATTAATGGTACATAATCGGACTGGATCCCTATTACTAGTGGCGTACCACAGGGGCCAGTATTTGGCCCTATTCTCTTTATTATACTCATTAATGACATTACAGAAGGATTACACAATAGATGATTCTAAATTGTGTAAAGCAGTCAACACAATAGAGGATAATGTTCTAATACAAAGTGATCTGGATAGGTTGGAGGCCTGGGCAGAGAAGTGGCAGATAAGGTTTAACACAGATAAATGCAAGGTTATGCACATGGGGAAGAGAAATCCATTACATGATTACATGTTAAATGGAAAAACGCTGGGTAAAAGTGACATGGAGAAGGACTTGGGAATCCTGGTGGACAGTAAACTTAATTGTAGCAGCCAGTGTCAGGCAGCAGCTGCCAAGGCAAATATGATCATGGGCAGGGGCGTAACTAGAGAAGCCAGGGCCCCAAACCCACCTCCCTGACCACGAACATTTACAAGGACATGCTGTTAGATAATGTAGATAATACAGGGGGCAAATACCTCACCATACATATCCCCATCATACTGCTACCAAACAAATCTCACTATACCAAGACCAACATTACCAATAACTCTATTACATAGGAAGCTGATTATGCCGCCAGAACATGACCACAAAGTGACTGAATGATACCCCTACACTATTACTGATCAGTACACAAAGACCAATAGTACCACCATACAGTGACCATATAGTGGTATATACTAGTGTACACAGGCTCCGCAGACTGTATATAACCACCATATAGTGACCATATAGTGAAAGCTACAGTGTACAGAGGCTCTGTAGACTGTATATTACCACCATACAGTGACCATATAGTGGTAGGTACCAGTGTACACAGGCTCTGCATACATAAGTGATTAAAGTGCAGTCTTGTGACTCACAGGTGACGTCTCTCTGACGAGTTGTTGACTTTCCCCTTTGTTCTGCATCCGGTCCAGTCCGCCATCATGATGACGTCTCCCGACCACTTGTCCCTGCAGATTTAGACACAAATATCTTAGAATCCTGAAGTTTCCAGCACCTGCCCCCCTGGCTATATGGGGTCCATTTAGATAGGCAGGGTTTAGATAGGATATATGGGGCCCCAGATAGGCAAGGTTTAGGTAGGCAATAGAGTCCCCATATAGGCAGGCAGGGTTTAGGTAGCTATAGGGAGCCATACAGGTAGACAGGGGTTAGGTGGGCTATAGAGGCCATATAGGTAGGGTTTAGGTAGCTAAAGGGGCCCCATATAAGTAGACAGGAAGGCTTTGGGGGCTATATCGGTAGGCAAGCTTTAGGGGGCTATAGGGGCTATATAGGCAGACAGGCTTCACGGGGGCTATTCAGGCAGGCAGACTTAGAGCTATGTAGGCAGGCTTTAGGGGGCTATATAGGCAGGCTTGGGGGGGACTATGTAGGCAGGCTGGGGGGTATATAGGGAGGCTGGGGGCTATGTAGGCAGGCTGGGGGCTATGCAGGCTGGCTGGGGGCTATGCTGCCATGCTGGGGAGTATATAGGCAGGCTGAGGGTATATAGGCAGGCTGAGTGGCTATGTAGGCAGGCTGGGTGGTACATAGGTAGGCTGGGGGTATATAGGCAGGCTTAGGGGGTATATAGGCAGACTTAGGCGTATATAGGCAGACTTAGGGGGTATATAGGCAGGCTTGGGCGTATATAGGCAGGCTTGGGCGTATATAGGCAGACTTAGGGGGTATATAGACAGGCTTAGGGGGTATATAGGCAGGCTTAGGGGGTATATAGGCAGGCTTAGGGGGTATATAGGCAGACTTGGGCATATATAGGCAGGCTTAGGGGGTATATAGGTAGGCTCAGGGGTATATAGGCAGGCTTGGGCGTATATAGGCAGGCTTGGGCATATATAGGCAGACTTAGGGGGTATATAGGCAGGCTTGGGCATATATAGGCAGGCTTGGGCGTATATAGGCAGACTTAGGGGGTATATAGGTAGGCTGGGGGGTATATAGGCAGACTTAGGGGGTATATAGGCAGGCTTAGGGGCAGGTAAGATAAGAAATCAGTTACTCACCTCGGTCCACGCTCCCCCGATGTGATGTCACCGCGCGCCCACGTTATCACAGAGAGCCGGCAGGGGAAGTAGCAGAGCGGCGGCGCTCCGTTCTGCTACCACCGGACAGCGCTGCCTCTGAACGCTCAGGCCGGAAGGCCCGGGCGTTCAGAGGCAGAATGCACCGGGCCCCGCAGCTCTGCACCCGCCGCAGTGAACTGTTAGGTTCACTGCCGGCGGGCCCAGGAGCGGCATTACCGGGGTAGCGGACACGGTAGCAGCTGCC
The DNA here is from genome assembly GCA_025379985.1 of Phyllomedusa bahiana. Lineage (NCBI taxonomy): Eukaryota > Metazoa > Chordata > Amphibia > Anura > Hylidae > Phyllomedusa > Phyllomedusa bahiana. The sequence continues at coordinate 18,322 of JAODAL010044607.1, read as the reverse complement.
CCGGGGCGCGGGCCCCCTAAGCGCATGGGCCCCGGGGCACTTGCTACGTCTGCTACCCAGGTAGTTACGCCCCTGATCATGGGGTGTATTAAAAAGGGGCATAGATGTCACAATGAGAACATCATTCTGTCATTATACAAGTCACTGGTCAGACATTCCATGTGTACAGTTCTGGGCACCAGTCCTCAGGAAAGACATTGTAGAGCTTGAACAGGTACAAAGGCGGCAAAAAAGTAATAAAAGGACTGGGTGGACTGCAATACCCAGAAAGATTAGCAAGATTAGGGTTATTTAGTTTACATAAAAGACGGCTTCAGGGGGACATAATAAATATGTTTAAATATATTAAGGGCCAATATAGAGATCTCCCCCCAGGTCTATTTATACCCAGGACTGTATCCAGAACAAGGGGGCATCCTCTACGTCTTAAGGAACGAAAGTTTCTACATAAACATAGAAAGGGATTCTTTACTGTAAGAGCAGTGAGACTGTGGAACTCTCTGACAGAGGAACTTGTCATGGTGAATTCACTAACAGAGTTCAAAAATGGTCTGGATACATTTCTAGATGTAATAATATAACAAGTTATAGTGACCAGGATTCTGGAGAAGGGTCTGGATACATTTCTAGATGAAATAATATAACAAGTTATAGTGACCAGGATTCTGGAGAAGGGTCTGGATACATTTCTAGATGAAATAATATAACAAGTTATAGTGACCAGGATTCTGGAGAAGGGTCTGGATACATTTCTAGATGTAATAATATAACAAGTTATAGTGACCGGGATTCTGGAGAAGGGTCTGGATATATTTCTAGATGTAATTTAACAAGTTACAGTGACCAGGATTCTGGAGAAGGGTCTGGATACATTTCTAGATGTAATAATATAACAAGTTATAGTGACCAGGATTCTGGAGAAGGGTCTGGATACATTTCTAGATGTAATAATATAACAAGTTATAGTGACCAGGATTCTGGAGAAGGGTTTGGATACATTTCTAGTTGTAATATAACAGGTTATAGTGACCAGGATTCTGGAGAAGGGTCTGGATACATTTATAGATGTAATAAAATAACAAGTTTTAGTGACCAGGATTCTGGAGCAGGGTCTGGATACATTTCTAGATGAAATAATCCAACCAGTGAGAGTGCCCGGGAGTCTGGAGAAGGGTCGTTGATCCAGGGATGTATTCTGATTGCCAGATTAGAGTTAGGAAATAATTTTTCTCATGAAATAAGGACAATTGGCTTCTACCTCATGGGAGTTTTGCCTTCCTCTGGATCAACACTATAGCATAATAGGCTGAACTGGATGGATGGCTGTCTTTTTTCAGCCTTACAAACTATGTAACTATGTACTACCCCTTTTATTTTATTGTTTTTGGCTTAACATTTTTCCCAGAAAAGGAGTAATAAGAATTTTTAACCAATCCATTTTATTTTCATTGTAATATTCCAAACGCTACTTAGAAATTGTCTTTTAAAACAAAGCAAAGGGGGGCTGCCCAAAACCGAGGAAAATGGCCGAGCTTAGCTGAGCCCTGCTGCCGGCTTCCTAAATACACCCCTTGCGACCCAAACCCCCCTAGATGGGAAAGAGAGGGAAACCCAGCGCCGCTAACACTCTCGGGAGGGTCCGGCCCCGGTCGGGGCCATTCGGTGCTGGCATGTATTTGCCCCGTCTCTCCTGGGCGGCGCCTCCGGCCCTGCACGCCGAATCACAGCCTGCCCCTGGGGAGTGCGCGCTGGGCCGGCGTCATCCTGGACCCGGGGGCAGCGGGGGATACCCAGTGGACCCCCCGACACACCCCGGAGTTGAGAGCGCAGAAGACCCGCGCCTCCCCCCAGCCGCCTCAGTCTTCTCCAGCGGCCGCCATGAGGACACAGGTACCAACCCTGCAGTGTCCCCCCCCCCTCCCCCCCACCCGGGCCGGCAGGCCTCACCATCCACCAGGGCCAGCATCAGCCCTTACCTCGGGGGGGCCAGCCCTCCTCCCCTGAACAGAGCAGGCTCTTCTCCTTTGGGGCCCTGTGGTTCTGACTGCTGGACCCCAGGCCCACCCCACCCTCCTTCCACTACTCAGAGCTGGCGGGGGAGTATTCTCCTGGCAGGGCCTTGCCCTTCTGCCCTACGCAGCCCTATCTCCCTGACCTCATGCATGGCTGATTTGATACAAAAAACTGCCTAACGGGATGGCGGGGGCGCGGCCCCAAGGGGTTGGGCACCTGCAGAGAGGAGATTGCCTCAATCAGGCAGGACATTACCAAATAGCTCCCCGGTGGAAACGCTTGAGGAGGCCCATGATAACACCGAAGATACTCTCTCAAATCCCCCTTCTATCTCTGCGAAAATGCCCACGGCAGGGGCTGGTCGACATGTGGGGGAGTTTGAAAAGCGGCCGCGGGAACAAATTAGAGTTGGGGGGGCCCCCGGAACCACAGGGGGAGGAACTTGCAGGCATCCTGGACTCTATATTTAACCGCTATTTGGAGTAGCCCCCCCGCCCTTTCAAGTTTGACAGGGCCCATAGAGCGCCCCGCCCAAAGGGCTCCTCTCCCCCCCCCAAGGGATTTTATTCTCCCCTACTGCCCCATTCTGTGAAAGAAGCAATAAGGGGGAAACCAGGCGCCTACACAGCATCGACTATCGGGGGACTCCTATACAATTTCCTGACCTCTCCTGGCACACATTGCAGAAGCGCCGCCACCTTAGAGACTTGCTACCTGAAAGAGAATGTATCCTTTATGGGGTGGCACTTTTTTGTCTCCTCCCCAGGGTTGAGGGTCGCTCAGCTGTTCTTCGGTCTTTGCTGACCTCCCGAATTTTGAATACCCTAAAAATTCCCACTCCAAAGATGGCGATTGGGAGCTTTTGTATCCCCCCTCCACCCCCCCAGTATGGGAATCGGTTGTGCTCGAAGGGAGCTTCCAGGGCCCTTCCTTCACCCCAGAAACCCCGACGCCTCCACCCCGCTGACTAGGGATCCCATATGACTGGAGGCCTGAAACATCCCGCCCTTTCCCCTCTCTGGAGTTTGACCCATCTGGGGGCCCTTTCATTATCTTCGCATTTTATGGGTTATATTTTACTTCTTGTATTAAGGATAACCGTAGCTGTATGCCTCACAGCTTTGGTTCTTACCCTTGTTTGTTGAGAGCATTTGCTCGTTTCCGGATTCTCTCTCCCCCTTTCCTGTTTTTTGGCTGGGGGGACTTGAGGTTTTTCCTCCCTCAAGGGGAGGTCTCTCTGACGCTCGGTGGAGACCTTTTTACCCTCCGACCCCCCAAAACCCGGGCACTTGTGTAAAAGGTATAAATAAGAGGGGGCCTGGGCCAGGGGATATTATTCCCTGCTTGGTGACCCCGCATCTTCCTTTTTTATATCGGTTTTTAAAAAACCGATTGTTTTTTGGTTTTGTTTTGTTGTTGGTCGTGTTTTTCCCCCCCCTAGCATCTTGTTGTCCCCCTTCCCGCCCCCCCCACCTTTTTCCTTTTTTTTTCTTCGGGTGCAGCAGACCCCTGGAGCCACTGCTTGGGAGACGACCTTCTCTCGGCACCACTCATCTCAAGGTAGCCCCTCCTACACCTGGAAATGGTACGTTGTGTCACTTTAAACGTTGGGAATGTAGGTCCCTGCAAGCCGACATTGTGTTTTTACAGGAGACCCACTTTGACTCCAAAGGCTCATTAGCTTTGCTCGACCTATACTCCCCGCTTTTTCTGCATTTAAGACAAAAAGAGGGCAGGATGGCTATACTAATAGCCAACCTGTAGTTGCGGTTGAGGCATCGCTGGCTGACCGGAGGGGCGGTACATCTTTCTTAAAGCAAATTTTTAAGGGAAAAACCGATTACATTATGCAAGTGATGCCCCAAATGTCTCACGGGTCCCTTCCAAAAATTGGGGTTTTTTCAAAGCTAGAAAATTTTTTCCTCTGCAGCCTGCTCCTTGGGGGGGATTTAATATGATTTTCTCGGAAAGCCTGGATAGATGTATAGGGTGGAAACCCCAAATCCTGCACTTGCCAGACTGTCCATAGCCTTTGAAAGTCATTCGCTCCCAGGTTTTTGCCCTAGGGAGGATCAATATCCAAAAAGTAAGGAGTACTTTTTTTCTCCCCCCCTCATCAAACCCCAAACTAGGCTTGATTTTTTTTTTTGGCAAGTCCCAACACTTAGGGTTTACGGTTCCCCCACATTGACCCCATAACATGGTGGATCACGCCCAGTCAGGGTCAATTTAAATTTAAGTCCCTCTGGGCTATGTCTTTGGGAGTGAATGAAACATAAAAAAAAGGCAGCCTCAAGGAGCATTGCGTGAGTCTAAGTTCCTATTTCGATCTAATTGGGTTTGTCTCTGCCCCATCTGCCCTTGGGGGGCCCACAAGGCGTCTTTAGAGGGAATTGCATTTCCCTAGGCACCAAGCTTTAAAAAAGTACCCTGAAAGATCCACTAGACTACGTACCCTCCAAAAGGGGCTGGAAAGCAAAATGGCAATATGCCCTAGGGTTTCAACATTGGACATTAGTCTCATCCAAATAGCCCCTTTAAGGTTTAGCCCTGAATTTGTGGGAAAACTCCTTCTCTACTCGAAACAGGGTATTATGAATATGGGAACAAAGCCCACAGCTATTAGCAGGCAACTGAAAGGCGCTCTTTCAATCAAGCCTCAAGCACTTTTAAAGGGCAAGGGGGGTAATGAGGTATGACCCCAAAGTCCATTTGAAATCTTCCCTTGGGTTTTTTCTCTGAACTCTATGCGATGCCCCCGCCCCCCCCCAGGCCATGGAAAAAGGAGCCCAGCTCTTATCGGGGAATTTTTATGAAAAAACCCCCTGCCTCGCTCACGCGGAGGCGGGGGCTTCTAGGTGCTCCCCTTCAATTGAGGAAATGAGGAAGTCATTAAGGCCCTTCCGTCCCGGGAAAGCCCCAGGCCAGAGGACAAACCCCATCTGTACTTTTAAAATCTATTCAGATATTTTGACCCCGCTATGCAGCAAATCTTAATCATTTTGGGGAGCTCCCTCCCCAACCCATGTCACTTTTGTATATAACTTTATTCCAATCCAGGAAGGGACCCAGGGAAGTGCTAGTTACCGCCCCATTTTCGTAGCTTTCCCGACCTGAAGATCATACCAAAATCCCGGTCACGACTGAACCCTGGCTCCCTAACTGATACAAAAGGGGCCAGGGAGGTTCGTCCCCTTTTAGGCAGGGGGAGATAACACGGGCGCACTATTAACCTGGTGGTGCGTTTCCACCATGCGCAGCGGCCTTACTCATCGCCCAGATGCTGAGAAGGCCTTTTTAGGCTACTGGGCCGTTCCTTTTTGAGGCTCTCTCGGCGTACGGGGTTTTCGGTCCTTCCTGGGGGGCATAGAGGTTTTTTATCTTCTCCCCCGGCGCCATTAAACTCCCTACTATATCTCCGATACCTTTGGGTTAAAAGGTACTAGACAGGGCTGCCCACTTCCCCACTCCTCTTTTTTTGTGATAGAGTCTCTTGCAGCGGCAAATTTGGGCCAACCAGATATAAAAGGCATAAGATTGGGATAAGGGGTTTAAATTGTCCCTCTTGCGGACGTATTTTGTTGACCCTATGAGTACATACCCTTACCCTCCCTTCATGCCCTTTTTGCTGAATTTGGAGCCCCTCTCGGGATATAAGATCAACACCTCAAGGCAGGGCCCCTTCCAATCAACATGCCCCCTGAGGTCCCACTTCCCTCAAAAAAAAATTACTTTCAAATGGGAAACCAAACGCTCAAAAACCTGGGCATCAAAAAACGGACCAAAATTTCCCCCCCTTAAGCCAATTTCCCCCCCTCTTTAAAAAATTGAAAAATACACTTTCTAGGTGGCACCCCCTTCCCCCTTCTTCTAGGGGAATTTAATCGGTCAAAAATTCCCCTCTTTCCAAAACTCCTCACCATTCGGACTCTCCCGGTAAAGGGCCCCCCTAGTGAGCTAGCTCCATACAGGAGCTATCCTAAGTTGTTGGCCCGGGCAGGCATAGGGGGGGCCAAAAGTGTTATGATGGCCCCGTAGGGGGGCGTGGGGGTGGGGGGTTTCCCAAAAATCCTCAACTACTATTGGGGCCCCCCCTTGCGTTTTTCCCCTTTGGGCATCCCTCCGGCATTACCAAGTGGAGGAGAAGAAAAGCTGGGCTTGCACCCATCCACCCCCTGCCTTCTAGGCATTGAAGCCTCTCCCCTCACTGGGATCCTATTGGGTCCATCAAAGTTTTCGCAGCAGATATGGGGAAACAGTTCGGACCAGATTTCATTAGTTCCAAAGCTTCACCCCTGGGCCCCCTTTTTTTGCACACCCCTTTTCCCTGCGGCTCATCTGGATTTGTCCCCAAACCCCTGGCTAGGGCATGGTTATTCCCTTGTGGATGTTGTAGGGGAGGAGACAGGAGGGTGATTCCCTTTGAACCCCTTGAGGGACTTAATCTCCCTGAGAGATCCCCATTTTATTACCTCCAAAACTCCCCCCCATGGCCTCCCTTTTCCATCTACCCTCCGACCCCACCTCCTCGAGCAGCTTGTAAACGGGCCACGTATAAGGGTTTATTTCCCGATTACTCCATTCTCTCAGACCCGCCCCCTGCTGAACCCCCACAACAAATACATGGCCAAGGGGAAAGTCTTAGTAGGGAAAAACCCTTCTCCTCATGGGGAGGTGATTTGGAATGCACGGCGAAATCCTCAGTATGATCCGCATAAGAAAATCTATACAAAATACTTTTTTTGGTACCAACACCGGGGTCCGCCAAAAGGAAACCCCCGGTCCCATCGGGTTTCTGGGGATGTTGCTCCTCAGTGGGTACCTGCCCCATATTTTTTGGATTGCCCGATTTTCAACCCTTTTTGGGCAAGGGCAGGGAGCTTTAGCTGAGGTTTTGGGGGGGGGATCCCCCTTGGACCCTCTTACCATTTTTTCGGTGGGCCGGTCAAAGGGTCCCATCTAAACAGGATTTCCAAACTTTGTTACATACCTAAAGGAGCCCGGTGCCTAAGTTCAGGTAGATGGAGGCAGACCACGCCCCCGAGTAGAGGGGGTCTTGTCAAGGGGTCACAGAAAAAAAAGGGAATGGATTTCTAACGCCTGCTCATGACAAAAATTTGGGTTCTTTTTTCAAAATCTGGGCCGCATGGGCTGCCAGCTTGTTGGCCATCTTTACCCGAACCCTTCCCTTTTTCCACCCCCCCCATCCCCCCTTCCCCTTTTGTGTCATGTCCTGCGTCTAATGTTTTGGCTGTTTCTTTTTGATGAGGCTAGAAGTCTTTGATCTAGGGGCTTAATGAGAAACCATGTAAGCCTTGTCTAATTCGCAGCCTCAATGTTCTTCCGTTTAGGTTTGATTGCATATTTTTAATGCCTGATTCACCATGCATTATACGTTTTACCATATTTCTCAGGTGTCAATTTGCACCGTTGTTTTACTTGTTTTGTCACAATAATTAAAAAATCAATAAAAATTGTCAATTAAAAAAAAAAAACAAAGCAAAGTATTAAGCTCAAGTTCTACTAGCAAATTGTGTATTCATGCTTTACATCAGATTTTCTTCTCGATTGTTCAATACTTTAGGATAGTTTTCTAAATTTCTGTCTCATGATCCAGAAGGTCTAGTAAATCAGCATTGATCAGAGCCCAGATTTTACAGTATATAAATGTGTTCTATTTTACTGTGTCTAAACTGTATTTCTTATAGTTACTGAGAACCAAATAATGTGACAAGGGAATTCGGGATGTTTTGTATAGTAAAAACAACACATCCCTAAAGATATCCAATTACTGGTCCTCATGGAGAAGTGTATCAGCCTGAAAAGGATATAAAACCTCCTCAACGCTTCTACCTGTGGAGACCTAGCTTCTCCATTCAGCGGTGGTGATCTGACAATGTAATCTGTAACCTTCATTGTATTCTGCTGGGCAGCTGGAAGGTAGATAGAGAGTTATTGCTTTGTGCTGCATCTATTTTTGGTGTCATTTTCGTTCTTGATATTAATACATACTGGAATTTTGTGGGATACTTTTCGGAACATTATATAACAATTGACTTCAATGGGTAGGTCTACTTTTAAAACTAATGTTCGTTATCTTTGCTAAAATAGAAGGATGACGCAATTTTGCAAAATGGATGGATATTTTTTAATCAAGGCTATCAACTTTTATATTACAAGCATTGAAATTATACAAACAAAGCTAACAAAAGTATACACACCCTATAACTTTCTGCAATTCCTTAGCCCCAAAACAGCATAATACGTGTAATAACAGTGTGATAACACCTTCCTAACATCATTCTCTCTCTTTCTTTCTCTTTCTCTCTCTCTCTCTCTCTCTCTCTCTCTCTCTCTCTCTCTCTCTTTTTATATTTATATATATATTATATATATATATATATTGGTATACATACACTTTTACACACAATATACAGTGATGACGGGAAGTATTTCCAACAACCCCCCCATACAGCTGCAAGTCTTAGAGATACACCTCAGCCCCTTTTTTCTCAAGGTCATTTAAAATGGAAATGATTAGTTGTTTTCTTATCTAATCCAAGGTGCTTGTAATTAAAGGAGTTGTCTCACTACAAGGATTGCTTTTTATGTTAAAGATCTTGCAAAAACAAGTCACTTTGCAATATGTGTCCATTAACAGTGTCCTACCTATTCTGAGATATCCCCTCTTTATGGGTGCATCGCTCCTTAGGTCGCTATAGCTACAGACGTTTAATCTTCCTGATAGGCTGCCTCCCACTGGTTGCTATAGCTACAGACCTGTTAAAATCTCTCTGATAGGCTGCCAACACGGTTGCCATAGTACAGACCTGGCTTCTACTGCAGCCTAGTGGAAGCCCGTAAACACGGCCCTGAATTCAAAGTGAAACCAAGAAAACAGGACTGAGGTAAGATGAATCAATGTAGTGAGACAACCCCTTTAAGGGTTAATAGCGTTTGACTACATTTTAACTCATGCCCATGACTGGCTTTACTCATTGTTATATGGGGATAGTTGGAGAGTTTTGCTTAGTGTAGGTAGAGATTTAATAAATTACCTTCTACACAATCAAGTCACATTATTATGACCATAACCTGTTGTAATAGACAGAGTCACCGCTGTGTGCAGCACAGACAGCAGCTAGACGGGATGGGAGCGAACTCAATAAGGTCCTGGTAGGTTGTCACAGGTATCTGGAGCCATGCTGACTGTATCCCACAGCTGCTGGAGGGTCCTTGAAGCCAATGCCACCAATCCAGGGCCTTCCACAGATGCTCAATTGGGTTGACGTCTGAGGAATTAGGAGGCCAGGGTAGTACTTGGAAGTTTTGGTTATGCTCTTTCACAAAATATATCATCCAGAAAAAGGTACCAGAAACAATTCAGAAATAATGTAAAAAATCCATATCTTTATTAATCAATAATAAGAAATTATATCTAAAAAATTCATAATTAAAAGACCAAAATAGCCAATGAGAAGTAACAGCACAGGCAGAAGTAATCAATAAATATCAGGATTATCCCGGGATTTCTTGCAGTCAGCACCTTCTGGGGTAATTTATAATCATGTATTAGCAGCTGATTTATGATTTGCACATAGTGCCTATATACATTAATTACATGCCTTGCATGCATTATATGTAGCATCACGTTTTGCTTCTATATGCACTTTATGTTATTTACAAGATACTATATGCACGTTGCACCTTATTATTTTTTGGTACTCACTGTATGTATATTGTGGCATGTAATAGTGTTTAATGACTATCATGTATTACTGATATCTATTGATTACTTCTGTCGGTGCTTTTACTTCTCATTGGCTATTTTGGTCTTTTAATTATGAATTTTTTTAGATGTAAGTTTTTTATTATTGATTAATAAAGATATGGATTTTTAAAATTATTTCTGAATGGTTTCTGGTACCGTTTTCTGGATGATATATTGTATAGGTGGTTTAGGTTCAGGTGATATTTTGTTGGTTTTGTTGGTATATGTATCTTTCACAAAATATCAGACATTTCTAGCCGTGTGACATGTTGCATTAACTTGCGGGATGATCCCATCTGCCGTGAGGAAGACAATCAGCATGTATGGGTGTACGCGATCTTCAAGGATGGATTTATACCCATATTGGTTGACAGTGCCTTCCATATGAATGAGTCGCCCATAGAATGTCATGAAACATTCCCCAGACCATCAGGCTGCTACCATCAGCTCGTGTTCTTCCGGCAATGGTTGCAGGGTGTTTGTCCTCTGATGTTTCTTACTGACATGCCAATATCCATCAGTTCAATGAAGCAGGAAAATATCACTCATTAGAGAATGCAACGCTTTGCCAATCAGCAGAGGTCATATTCCAATACTGCCATGAAAACTGAAGCCTTTTTTTTTCCCAATGCAACTTCATTAGTAAAGGTGCCTCAGAGCCCCATGTACAGTATAGTTCACTAAAATTTCCTGAAACACATCTGGTAGCTCGCTGGTCCATTTTGACAGTGAGCTGCTCCACAATAGCGTGTCAGCCCACCCTTTAACACCCGTGTCGCCGACATTCACTTCTCACCCATTAGTGACATGTGGTGCGCTGCAGTTTCCACGTCTCTTATTCACAATGGCGCCATTTGTCCCCTCACGATACACTTTCACCACAGCAGCCGTCAACATTTCACAAACTGTGCGGTTTTAGATATATTCCGCCACCCTTGACCCAAAAGCCAATAATCATCTCTTTCTGCAACTCTGATAAATCACTCCTTTTACACGACAGCAACAAAGAATAGGTGTACAGATAGCCAATCACACACCTTGTATACCCACCAAGACAGTCATGACACGTGACTTTTTTCACGAGCTACATGCTGCCGACGTTAAAAGTAAGAAGTGGTCATAATAATGTGATGCAACAAAGTATTAATACAATAGTAATCGCCCAATGTCACATGTATCTATACTTAGAGAAATAGATTTATTTGATTACTTACTGAGTTTGATGCATTTCCATTATGCACTAAGCTCCCTCAAGACAGACCAAATTGTATACTGAACATCTTAACATGCCAGGTGAGCTCATGCCCTTATTTATGGGTTTAAGACACTGGTGGTCAATCTGACATATGTAGGGGCCTACAATTTATTTTATTATGTAAAGTAATCAACCCAATAGGGGATAATGTTCTATTACAAAGGGATCTGGATAGGTTGTGGGCCTGGGCAGAGAAGTGGTAGATGAGGTTTAACACAGATAAATGCAAGGTTATGCACATGGGGAGTAAAAATCCATTACATGATTGCTTGTTAAATGGAAAAACTCTGGGTAAAAGTGACTGGAGAAGGACTTGGGAATCCTGGTGGATAGTAAACTTAATTGTAGCAGCCAGTGTCAGGCAGCAGCTGCCAAGGCAAATAGGATTATGAGTTGTATTAAAAGGGCCATAAATGCACATGATGAGAACATTATTCACCCATTATAAAAGTCACTGGTCAGACCACACATGGAATATTCTATACAGTTCATTGTAGAGCTTGAACAGGTACAAAGGCGGCAACGAAAATAATAAAAGGACTTGGTGGACTGCAATACCCAGAAAGATTAGCAAGATTAGGGTTATTTAGTTTAGAGAAAAGACGGCTTCAATGGGACATAATAAATATGTGTAAATATATTAAAGGTCAATAAAGAGATTTCTCCCAAGATCTATTTATACCCAGGACTGGATCCAGAACAAGGGGGGAGAACGTTTCTACACAAACATAGAAAAGGATTCTTTACTGTAAGAGCAGTGAGACTGTGGAACTCTCTGCCAGAGGAACTTGTCATGGTGAATTCAATAACAGAATTCAAAAAGGGTTTTGGATGTATTTCTAGATGTAACAATATAACAAGTTATAGTGACCAGGATTCTGGAAAAGGGTTTGGAATGCAGATAACATACAGTTCAGTGACAGGATTTGAAAAGGGTCTGGATATTTCTAGATGTAACATTAACAAGTTTAGTGACGGATTTGGAAGGGTGATGCATTTCTGGAGGTATAATATAACATGTATAGTGCGAGAATTGGAGGGTCATTGATCCAGGGATTATTCTGATTGCCAGATTAGAGTCGGGAAGGAATTTTTCCCCTAAAATTAGGACAATAGGCTTCTACCTCGTTGGGGTTTTTTGCCTTCCTCTGGATCAACACTTTAGCAACACTTTAGCAGAATGGGCTGAACTGGATGGACATCTTGTCTTTTTTCGGCCTTACAAACTATGTAACTATGCTTTGAGGCCAAGCATAGATACATGTGGCAAACCTTGTGAAGACACTGGGAAAGGCAAATTAACTATAGGAATTGTCCTTCATTGGGCGGGTGAGTGGGGCACATCAAGCACATGAGAGCCACATTTGCCTCCTAGATCGAAAGTTGGACATCACTGGTTCAAACCACAGAATTTGCTCCAAAATGTATTTGATGTCTTTTTTGGGTGATTTCTAAATCTTAGAACTCAGTATTTCTCATTTTATTTCTCTATATCAAAACTTTCAATATATAGTATTTCATATAAAGACGAGGAACCTAGAGAGGAATCTGATGGATAATCTGACCTCTGACTTTCACCTGACAGCCTTTTCCAATGTAACCGAAAACCGCCTATTACTTTTCTTCATATTCTTATTGATGTACCTGACTGGAGTATTGGGGAACATCATCATTGTTACCTCTGTAGTCACCGACAGCCGTCTACATACTCCCATGTACATTCTTCTCTGCAATTTATCATTTGTAGACATGATATTCAACTCCTCTACCCTTCCAAAACTTATGGACATTTTACTCTCCGGGAATGACTCAATATCCTTTCTACAATGCTTCATCCAACTCTACTTTTACATGTTTGCAGCTAGTACAGAGGACATCTTGTTGTCTTTGATGGCCTATGACCGATACGTGGCCATCAGTAAACCCTTACATTACCACATTATTATGAATAAGAAGAAGAATTTCCTCCTTTTACTCAGCACTTGGATATTAGGATTTGCAAACTCTTTATTTTTGACCTTTTCAATCTACCGGTTGGACCTATGTCCGTCTAATAAGATACAACATTTCTTCTGTGATATTAAGGCTTTGGAGAAGATAACCTGTAGCAATACCCAATTTTACATCCTACTATACATTGAAAGCATCGTTCTAGGACTCTTTCCATTCTTGCTTAGTTTAACATCCTACATTAAAATCATTCTCATCATCCTAAGTATAAAGTCTACCAGTGGAAGGCGGAAGACCTTCTCCACATGTACGTCCCACCTGGCGGTGCTAATCATTTTCTATGGTGTGGCTCTATGTATGTATGTGAAGCCTCCATCGGGACACTATGAGAAGCAAGACTTGGTGTTTTCTATAATGTACACAGCACTGACTCCAATGCTCAATCCATTGATTTACACCCTAAGAAATAAAGACATGAAGGCCGCACTGACAAGGATATTTAAAATAAATACAACGAAGATTGTGTAAGAAGCCCTTATCCCTAGAACCATTCGTATACAGGTGTCATTCTCTTTCAAGTTAAAGGTTTTGAATTTCTTAATTATTTTTGACCTCAAGAAAGTTGTGTGAAAACCAACATGGCCACCATGACACCGAGATTAACCAGCTGAATTGATAAATGTGTCTAGTTACCAAGCAAAAATGGCTGCTATGTTGGTTGTCACCCACATTGCTTAGCTTTTTCAGAAGAATGCGGTATAACATCTACTAAAAATGTTCGATGCATTTTTTTTTTTTTTTGCAAACAAAAACAGGTCTGAGCAGACAGTGTCACACTAAGGCTATGTTCACACGGCATAATTGCGGGGTTCTCTATGAGAACTATGGATTACCGTAATTTCGGCGCGCATATCGCCCGTATTAGAGCGCGAATACGCTGCGAAATGCGCGCCGATATTAGCCCGTGTGAACATACCCTTAGGATATGTTCACACGGAGTATTTTCGGTCCGGACTTGTGGTTTCCCCCGCTCCCCTGTGCTTGCAGAGGCAGTGCTGGGAAAGGGCTATGAAGTACAGCCCCATTCTCAGCACTGCTGCAGCACCGCAAACCCCGAGGTCTACAGCGATGTCATAAGACGTCACTGCAGACGAACGACCTGCAATGCCTGATGCCAGAAGACGGCAGGTGGTTGTTAAGGGGATAATACGCCCGAAATACAGGCTGAGAATACAGTAATTCATAGCTCTCATTGTGCCTGGGGAAAGAACGGACATGTCAATTCTCCCCAGTGAATATGCGCTGAGGATAATGAATGTCAGTGAGAGCTGGCCAGCGCGTCCCTCTCAAGCTGCAAGAATATAGCGGCATGTACAGTATGCACCGCTATACGCTGATCACACTGCCATGTGAACATACCCTTAGAAAAGGAGCGTAGCTATGGGGGGTGCAGCAGTAACAGTCGCTACTGGGCCCTGCTGCCTGAGGGGGCCCAAAAGACTTTCTGCCGCATAAGAAGACACCAATATTGTAAATGGTGCATGGTAACTGGGAGCCCCATTTCACTTTTTGCACTAGGGCACAAAAGTTTGAAGTTACGCCTCTGCCTTAGAAGTACGAGCTGGCCAGTGGGTACTTCTAAAACACTGACTGCCGGCTCCCATTCACTTTCACTATACCCAGCCCTTAATCACCGGGGAAGTAGTAACATGTCAATTGTTTTCCCCGCCGACAGGGAAAACGTCAGGTATTTATAGCTCTCAAAGAGAAGTATGAATTACCGTAATTGCGGGACGTATTGCAGCTCAATTACGTGCCGATATACGCCCCACAAGTACGCCGTGTGGACATACCCTTAGATTGTTGGCAAAGTCATCAGGTGGTAACCTGTTTGGTCCATGTCCAGCCTCCTCATGCGTTTTAGAAGGATTGCAGAAGTGCTGTCATTACAGATCATGTACACTGATACATAAAGAAATTCAGTCCTATAATATGGCGATACATTAAAGGGCTCATGCAACTCTATGGAACCATATTATGGCCATGAATATGAGATAGGTGTCCTCTTGAATTGTCTGCACCCACTCCCTCTACAGCGTAGGAATACAATCCATATATCTAAGGCTACTAAAAAATCCTAAGTAGTTCAATGATGCTTTAATTTAGTAATATGACTTTTTAGTCCACAACCTTCAGCTAAGGTAAAGGGTCATCATGGTGAAGTAGAGGCCAGAGTGTTGGAGTACATAGGCATGGTCATTTTCGCTGTTTTAGGGATGTTGCTAGAATCTGGACTGTGAACTGAATGGCTTCACTCTACTTGACCATCTCATCTTCTTTCATTGACTTTGTTCTTATAAAATAAGATGTGAATATTCTTTGCTCAATTGTGAAGAATATGTTCAGTATCTGAAGGTATTATACACCAAATGGCCAAAAGTACTGAATTTAGATGTTTCAGCTACACCCATTGCACATACGTACATAAAATCAAACCTTACAGTCATGTAATATCCATAGAAAAGCACTGGTGGTAGTATGGTCCATACTCAAGAGCTCACTGACTGTTAATGTGGCACTTTCATGATGCTGCCTTTGCTAGATTTGTTCCAGTCAAGTGTTAGCATGATTCCCATCTCATTGATTAGCTTTAATCATGTGGGCAAAAGTAAATAAAGATTATTACCAAATACATTGCTGTTCTGATTTTGCTTCATTTCAGAGTTACAGCAGCTTTAATCTCCTGCTTGTTTACAGAAGGTTTCCTAGGTTGCAGGCCACCTCTCGGCTCTAGCAGAGGCCGGAATGGTGACGTCACTTCCTGCTGTGTCTTATCAGCAGAACAGGAGCTTGGTTTTGTTTCTTAATGAAAAATTTTAACCCTTTAGAACTCTCAAACCTTGCCTGTTAAAATCCTTCTATCATTAATGTCCTTTTAACAGGCTCAAATAGGGATAGCAGAACTGTAACTGCTGTAGAACTGCAAATGTCAGTAACTGCTGTAGAACTGCTCACAGCCTGAAAAGGAAGTGGGAGCCCGAGTGCGTGAAGAGCAGCTTAATCAGTAGGCAAAGTAATAAGATATGCCAAATACATTGCTGTTCTGATTTTGCTTCATTTCAGAGTTACAGCTGCTTTAATCTCCTGCTTGTTTACAGAAGGTGTCCTAGGTTGCATGCCACCTCTCTGCTCTAGCAGAGGCCGGAATGGTGACGTCACTTCCTGCTGTGTCTTATCAGCAGAATGGGAGCTTGTTTTTGTTTCTTAATGAAAAGCTTTAACCCTTTAGAACTCTCTAGCCTTGCCTGTTAAAACCCTTCTATCACCAATGTCCACCCAACAGGCTCAACTAGGAATAGCAGAGCTGAAACGTCAGTAACTGCTGTAGAACTGCCCACAGCCTGACCAGGGAGCCTGATACTGTGAAGAGCAGGCTCTGGAAGCAGCCAGATGGAAAAAACCTTGAATATTGTGTTGTGGAAGAGTCTAGGATTAACAACAATTCAGCTACAACTTGAAACTTGCTCCCAATATTAGGTTGTGTTACTTTCCAAGTCACATAAAAGTTTTTCTTTTAATATACCCAAAACTGCCTACGGTAACTGGCATTGTGGGTATTTTTCTTTTTTTTCTCCCTGTTGCTTACATTGTTATGTCTTTATATGGTTTTTTTGTGATGTTTACACTCAAAAACACCCAATATGTCTCTTGTTATACTGTACATAGGCATACCTTATATTGAAGTGATTACATACTAGGGCACCCTAGAATATTCTCTTTTACTGACTTTATGGAATAATAACTGAGACCTCCAATCACTCTCCTACAGAGGTGTAGTGGACCAGGCAGTATTTATAGTCATGGCATGGTGCTTTAAAAACAGAATCTGGAATTATTATATTTTTTTATTAACAAAATAGCAATTTTGGTGCCCATGTTCCTATACTAGTCTGCACAGTGCCAAGGATGCTAACAAGCCAGTTGCTTGTAATACTTGGAAATGGAAGCCAACAGCCTATCACACTTAGAGCCTCATGTATGAAAACTGTCTAGGTGTAAGACTTTCTTTGTTACTCATAGCAACCAATCAGAGCTCCCCTCTCATTTTTTAAGAATTGAAATGAAAGGGGGGCTCTGACTGGTTCCTACGGGCAACAAAGAAAGTCTTACACCTAGACAGTTCTCACACATGAGACCCTTAGGGCGACATGTATGAACGGGCTTTTTGCCCGATTTCTGGCGTATCCTGCGTCTCACTGGCCCGAATCCCCTGTCGGATGCAGGGATGCGGTGTTAGGCGCAGTGTTCACCACTTTCGGCTGCGCGTCACATGAAGGGGCAGGCAATGGGAGCGGTGTGGGCGCGCTGTAGGTGTTCCGGGGCGGGACGCGGCGCGCTCGAAAACTCCGAGGCATGTACGATCGCGAGTCGGCAAAGTGCGGCGCAATGCAGCGCTCGGCAACTCCGACAGTCAGACCTGGTTGATTCTGGTCTAAATGCTCGGGCGGAGGCGAAGTGAAGCGAGAACGGAACATGCGAGGAAACATAGAAGATCGCAAAGAAATCCGGCCTCAGCTCCGTGCGGCATGGAGTATGATTCCGAAAAAATCGCCTTTATAAGGCGTAAAAACATTATCAGAAAAGAGCTCAACCTCAAAAAAAAAAAAAAAATCACTTCCAAAAAATCTAGAAAAGGCGCAATAATCAAGAATTAGATATTGGAAAATGCCGGAAATACAATAATTCAAATGTTTAAGTCCTCTCATTGGTCGCATACATAAACCACCAATCAGAATAGGATGACAGTGGCCATCTAACCTATGGAGGAGTAATTGACCAATTCAGAATAGAGCGACAGGGACCCATTTCTAAGCTATGGAGAAATATTGACCAACATATTCAACAGGCGGGACAGTTTCAAAATACAGTAAAAAGGCAGAAAAGAGCTGATTGGTTGAGCTAGCGGGGGGCTTGGCTATCCCGGCAAATCAGAGTGCGAGCTACTTTCTCCCTAGAGTTCTATGGGGAAAAGAATGCAGAGCGAGCTCTGTTTTTGAAATTGGGTAACTTAAAAGAGGCGCCGTTATTTGGACCAATGGGAAGGGGCGCGACGCTCTATTGGTTTTCTAAGCAACTGGAATAAAACTGTACATGGCCGAAATCAAATATAAGACTAAGAATTGTACCGAACTCTATAAAAAATGAACAATAATATCGGGGTAAAGAAAAAAAATATTAATTCAATAAAATCATGTTTATTTCTTTATTTTTGTTACAAAACCCCCCTACTATTTATCCTTGGCTAACGAAAATAAAAAAATAAACAAAAAGAT